>JAOWBB010008007.1:0-103897 GCA_028565995.1 Ricinus marginatus | reverse complement strand
GTATCCGTTATAGCGCCCATTGTTGCAAGAGGTTGGGTATCACCCCGATCGTCGGAATGTAAATGGTCCTACCGAAGAACGCGAATGTTGAGCTCCGCAACGTGCAAGGAGATACAATTTAAAAATTGGCTTCCGGAAAATATTGATTTTCGCGGTGGCTGCGCACGTAACTGGAAAAGCGGATCTCGCAGGATGCCAACATTGGGCAAGGTTCGTCGTGAGCGTCGAGCAACTATTCAAATCATCTGAAAGATTTTTGCTGAATTTATGGCTTTTTTTTTTATTCGACACGGGACGCGGGACATTTATTCGGTACATGAACTCGATGCCGTTAGTTGTAATTCTGGTCCCATCTCCTCTTCGTGGTCGACCGGGAAGATGTCTGCGGAATAGATAAACCTTCATTATTGCCATGTGCGATGTCCGCAGACTTACAATTTTACCTGTATCATTTTAATCACACCCCAGGATGAGCATTCGTTTTCCTGGATGTGTTACTGGCGCCGCGTGGATCAAGCCTCCTGAATTTTTTGGAATTGAACATTTTTGTCAGCACTCCGAGATGGTTTTGTTTATTTGCATCCACTTACTCTATGAAGTTGGAAGTAATTGTTACAGAAAGTATTCAAAATAAAAATATTTAAAAAAAAAATGGTGCGGAACATATGAATCACGCTTTGTGCTCATTTTAGGCCAATTTTGTACATATTCAAAATTGATTCCGATCTAAACGGGAATGAAAATAATGTACTAAGTGAAATTTTAATTGATATCGCATGATATCAGAATACTGGAAAAATTAGCTTTCGATAATTTGCATGTTTTTACATAGCCGAACCAATCCCGAATGATTAAATATGAAATCGACGCTGCAAAATGAATTTAAAAGCTTATTTCGCGGGGTAAAAACTGGAATGTAATTCAAACTGTTCCATTCTTGCTCAATTATTCAATCGTCCATATGAAAGATATTGCACGAAAATAGATTTATAACCTTGTTGCCACATGGGTGACTTTTGCGTCGAACCCGCTGTGAAAAACCTGGAAAACGCTGCCCTTATAACGCAAAATTGCGAGAAAAAGGTGCATCATAGCGAAAATGGGCAGATCTTTATGAAGAAGAAATTACGCGAGAAGAATAACGTTGTGTGTCAGACCTTCCTTACTGGAAGCTCCTTCTTCCAATCTCGTAAGTAAATAAATAAAACATGATCGTGTGAAAATTTCCTGCATAACGTTCTAAGCTGTGGGAAATCTTACGAAAAAAGATGGCTCTTTAATATCTTTCGAGCAACTAAAATTGGATTCAGTTTTCGAACTTGTATCAATTAAGAAAATTCAGTGGACACTGTCCTAGAAGTGAATGCAAATATCGAAATTCATTTCCATATATTTTGTCTTTACTACGGTTTTTTAAATATATCTGCTTCATTCGTTCGAAGAAAAATGAAACGTAACCTGAACGAAACGTGTGTATCATATATAACAAATAGAATAAAATGACGTAGACATTAAAGCACAGACGTACATCAAAAATTTTTATATTAAGCATGAGACATCAAAGACAAGAAATTTTTAAAATATCCAGTTTGAATTTAAATTAGTTTAATATTCGGATTATTATTATTAAACATTATTATTAAACTTTTTTGGGGTTGCTGGAAAAATCCTTAAGTATAACAAAAACGAATAATCTACATTCATACTGCCAATACCTTCGTTTTGTTAGCATGGATGCGTCACGTATAGCAAATTACGGTCGAAATGGAATAACTTTTCATATCAAAGATCATATTAAAAATGAGAGAGGGATTCTCATAATCCTGATTTTCTTGCGGTGCAATCTATTTGATGAAGGTTATGAAACCTAAAATGCTCTTGTTTGTATGAACTACCCAGAAACACATCATTTTTGTTATTCTAATAGAAAACAACAACCCTATCATTGCAACCTCTTGTATTTTCATTTTTTTACAACCCGCTAATTTCATGCTTTTTTGTTATGAAATTGTTTTCTTCTTTATATATAAATTATTTGGACTTACAGCGAGAATTGTTTTACAATAAAATATTGCATCTGATATAGTCGACAAAATGTTACACTCTCTATCACATTATATATTATATTTATTTTCAAACTTTGAAGTAAGCTAAAGAACTTCTTTAATCGTACTAACTTTACTACTGGAAAAGATATCTTTAAAACGCAACGAAAATAAAGAAAAATATGGTGTTTCTGACCCTAATGATATTTTAATGCAAAAATAAGAAATATATTAAGAAATTTATTTCTCGATTAACGCAGTATGTGAATATTCGTGTACTTACAATATTAGATTCTATTTGAAATAAAATTTATAATATTATGATTTGTTCCCGCTCAATTTGATTTATCATTCACGAATAATTTGTTTAAGACATAATTTATATGGTTTGCAATATGAATTTACTTTTATCCTATATTTTTCTATTAATTTAAGAAAATAATACATAGAGTAACACAGATAAAATATTTCAAAAATTTTATTAAAATCTTGAAAATTTTATTTTAAACATATTTTATTTAATCAAAGAAAATTTACAAATAATTCCATTCATTTAAGTTTTATATCGGCATGAAAATCAGCAGCAGATTTAATATTTTGGTTCATTTTGAAAAGTGGAATATATTGTGTAATTTAACATTCTGGATATACTAATGATATGAAGACAAATATATATGATCAGAATCCAGTTATTTGTCATTACTTTAATGCGCGGAAACTAATGATAATGATTAAGTAAATGATTTTGAAAATAAAATAGAAATTTTCTTATTTTAATGCCTTCCATTGCTTTTATTACTTATTAATAATACTTGAATTACAGAACAATTTTTAGAATAATGAAATAGTACCCGATCTGAGTTTGGATAATTTATTACCATTTCGATACATAGCAATTTAGTCATTCATTAATCCTGGCTTACAGACTTAAGTTAAATGTCTGTAATGATAACTTTAATGTAATAAAAATAAAGAAAAAACTTAAATTTTTAATATTTAAAAGCCAAATATATTTTGGAAATCGAATTTTTTATTCGTGTTAAATAATTATAGAAATATTTACGACATGGTATAAATCTTTTTATTTTAGATGTCACTGGAGATTCTGAAAAAAGGCCAATGTGCCACGAAAATATAAAAATAAAAAATAAAACAGACCAATCTTGTCATACAGATTTTAATGATTGCAAAATATACACACTCTCGCATGGAGGAAAATATGATACAGTTTTTGAAAGCAAGGATGTGCCCTCAGCAATATATAAAAAAGCTGAAGGGATTCGCCATTTTCATGAACATCACCATTTTTTCCACGATAAAGAAAAGAAAAATGCACAAGGACTTAATTATGAAATTCCAAGCAAAGATTTTGGCGAAAACACAATATCATATCTGAAACCGGTGGAGGAACCACACTTAAAGGCTTATGGTGTGTACCGCATCGAAAACAAGAAACCGCCAGACTTGCAACCAGATAATCAAAAAGTGAAGAAAAATAGTACATTAATCGAACATAAATCAATTAATTGCACTGAGAATGCGAACAGACATGAAAACGATTCATTTGTAATTAAATGTAAATACTGTCAACAGCTACTGAAGGAACACCCAAATACGTGCCTCACGGACAAGGCAACGTCACCCGAGGAATTAGATAAATCAAAATGTAATTCAAAAAGTATTATAATCAACGATGATGATAAGTTTTTCAAGTCAGAAGATAAATCAATCCCAGCATACATGTTTCAAGTGCCACAAACTGAAGCTCATTATTTTTATCATAAGAAAAAACGACACGGGAAGCATTCCGAGGACGTAATATCTTTGAAGCAACAAGATCTTGAAAAACCTTCTTTGAAGATATCCGACTATGTTCACGGAAAAGTCATGCTTAAAAACCGTAAACATAAGTCGAAAAAACGAAAGCACGGTGAGTGATCGCAAGTACTCATTTAAACTATTTTCTAATTTGCCATGAAATTAACGAAAGAAAATTTATCTGTACAAATATCTTACAGTTCCTTATGTAATATTACTTTAAAAATAATATAATTAGTATTAAAATATTTGTTTTCTGAAGTAAGATTTGTCCAAATCAACCATCTGAAGCAATGAGAAAAATGTAATCAATATGTGAAATGTTAGCAAAAATTAGTTTCTTGTTTTAAACTTGCAGCAATATATTTTTGAGGCTAAATTCTCCCTAGGAATGTTAAAGAGGATTTTTCTGTTTTTTGCTGCGATTTTAAGTATGTCTTCATATATGCAGGAGTAAAAAATTTACAAACATAGGAAAGGTTTAAAAACTGTAAGAAAAGGTAATGACTTTAGATGAAGTTAGTACTCTTTTTGAGAATAAAGGCGATGATATGCCGAAATATGGTTATGAGACATCATTAACTGAAGCAACTAAAGAAAGACAGATTGCAGGCAAAATATCAGTAAAAAGTGATAGTTAATAAATGAAAAGAAGATGAAAAAAGACTTTTTTGGACCAGGAAAATATTTTAAGCAGCAGAAAAGATTTTAATCGAATATTGGGTAAATCAATTGCATTTGAGAGCTCGCATAAATAATCGAAGAACATCTCGGATCCAAAAGTAAAGAAACTGTGAATGTTCTGAGATTGTGAAGACTATAACCAAGGCAAACTAAAAAAAGAAGAAAGCGATTATATTTTCTATGGTTGAAGAAAAAATGTTAGATTGGATCAAAGAAAAAAAAATAAGTAAAAAAATGATACTGCAGGAAGAATAGCAACAGATGTGAATGCCTCGCGAAAAAGAATTCCAATCACTAAGAAAGATTACCTAAGGACAGGAAAGCTGTACACATTGTAGGAAATATCTGCAATAATGAAGAAGTTTGCCTTTAAGCCGACCTGTAAGCTGATAAGTCACAAGCTGAGTTATGTACATCTTGTCATTATTTCAGTTACATTTAAATATGGCAGCAAAATAACTTTTATAGGCTTGTTTTATTTACATCATCATATTTATTAATAAAAATTAAAAAATTAATTATATATATGTTATCAAACAAATTTTTTGATATAATAGTAAAATAATTTAATATAAATTATGTATCATTTGAATATTAATAATTACTTGAATATTGAACCGAAAAATAAAATATCAGTTTAATAAAGGTATTACTTTATTTTTTATATTCGTGTTACACCAAGGAATGTATGTTACACCATGTAGCACATTTGTGTAATATCAGCAAAATTATAGGTTTGTTTAGCTTTTTATAATATCATTGTGTAATAATTTTTCTTTCACCTAGTGATTTTTTTTATCAGTTGTAATGTAATAAAAAGAGGTTGTTATTAACTGAATATTAAAAAATGTTTATATGATCATAAAATTTACTCAAGTATATAATATGGTAAAATGATATAGTATTTAATATATATTAAGATCAAATATGAAAGTTGTTTTATTTTTATTAAATTAATATTAAATTAATAATTTCATTTAATTTTTATAATTTAAAATAATGTGCTATTTTTCCTTCTAGCTATAAAATATCTAACTAATTTTAGTAATTTGTAAATTTTCCAAAAACTTTATTAAAATAGAAGATGTAACTTCGTAATGCATTAAAATCATACATCTATATATTGTTTTACGCATTAAATATTGTCCTTATAATTTCTCGTAATAAATAACTCTAAAAAATGAATATTGATTGTTTAATCTAAATCTTGAATTCAAGAAATCAAATGGTAAAAAAAAAAAATTAAAATCACTAGAATTGTATGATTTTTATTAAATTTCAAGGAGAATGAACCTACAAATAAAAACTAAATACATAATAAAATAAGCAGTTATTTTATATTTTAACATTAAATATTAATTTTTTGTATTATTATTTATTGATAAATGCTATTAAAATTTTAAAAGAATTATATTACCATTTATTATTATTATATTATTACATACTATAAATAGTAATATTATTATATTACATATTTAATACTTTCAAAGAATATTTATGTAATAAAATTTTATTGTGCTTATTAGCAGGAGATAAAAACGACAAGAAGAAACATAAAGATGAAACACCGGATGATAATATCGTTGAATGCAAAGATTGTGGTAAGCTATTTCAAAAACATCCAGAAGTCGGCATAACTATAAAAGACAAGGCGGAAAATCGTGATGCGATTTTGAAAGAAAACAGAGTCGAAAAATCAGAAACAATTTGTCCTTTACTTGAGTGTAAAATGGAAAACGGGATCTCGCCTAGGGAAACTGCACTTTTACAACATCACAGAAAAGAACCGGCAATTATGCACAAACATAGCTCCAGCGACGTCAGATGGAACCATTGCAGTTCGCTGGAGCATGCCACAGTTAGGTGCAGCTCTATCGATACTAAGACGGGTCACCACGGAATGAAAAATGATGTGAGATCGAAGAAATGCAATCCTTTCGAGTGCAAATTAAACCACCAATACACTAACGATTTTGCAGCACCGAATTCTACCTTACATGAATTAAAACAGGAGCAGTCACTTCAGCAAGACCCAGTTATGCCTATTAAAGGCGTAGTTGAACAATCCAAAAAGGTTGCAACGGAAAAAGATCTATCTTGTAAGTAAAAAGTCAGTACTAAAATAAAGTTTAAGTTTAGTCAAAAACAATGATTTATTATATAATCTTTATAATAATGTTTTATAGGATTAGTTATTGACCATTTTAAATTATACATAAATTGAGTTAAGTTGTTAGTATAAATATTACAAATTAAATAATAATTGTTGTAATTAATTGCGTATAAAGTAAGTGACTGTATTTATCGTATGGGAATTGTTAGTAATTCGACTGAAATTTGAAGGATAAACCGAATTGTAAGAAATTAATGAAAAATTTAGTCTCCAGCGAATTCCCGCGTATCCAGAGAAAAAATTCTATAAATTAAAATAAGCGATATAAAAACTTATTTCACATACATTTAAAGATGTTACAAAATTTCATTTCTATTTGATGAAAGTTTCGTAAGGCGAATATTTTAAGGAAAATGAAAGCAAGGGATTTTTATTTGTCAGCTTTTGTCAGCCAGTTTAAGCAAGGTGAAAAACTCATTCGTTTCCAGATGAACCAGGACTCTGTACTGATTCAGGAATTGTTAGTTAAAAAATATTTTATGCTACTTCATAAGAGCTAAGATGGAAAAAAGCAATCCTGAAAACATATTTTTGTCAGTTTACCATTTTGTTCAAAAGTAAAATTTCGAAAAATTCCACTTTATCTAATGTATGTGCTTTAAGAAACAGAGGAGAGTTTGAATTTCACTTATTTAGGTTAGGTATTCTCGGAGTATAATTCAAGCGCTTAGATAGCAATCTCATAGTCCAGTATTCATTTTTCATATTAGTAGAGAAAATATAAAAATAAAAAAATTTCTTATAGATTTTTAAAAATATTTCTCTTCAGAATACCGATATCTTCTCCTATTTTTCTTAAATTATTGGACTCAAATGGTGGAAGGAGAATGAATGTATGGTATTTATATTTTTATTCATGTCTTTTTTTTATTTTCATTGCCAGCGGCTTGTGTTACAAAAGAAATAATTGTTAAAACGGATTCTGCAATGCCTAAAAGAGGTATGGAGAAAGACCTTGGTATTGAAAGTGAACTTCTGGATATAAAAAATCATCTAGAAAGATTGGAAGCTATGCACAACATGAAGCACGAATCTTCTAATAATTGTAGGTATGTAAAATTGTTCTAATTTTTATGTATAATGAACACTAATGTACGACTTTGTGTTCGATATTATCCGCGCCATACATTTTAACAGCATAGCCTTAATCTAAGCTAATAATTTAAAGGTAAAGGTTTGGGATATATTTTTAGCAAAAAATTAAGTATTAGTGTTTATAATTTTTTAGAACTCATGAAGAAGCGGACTACAAAAAACAACCCATTACCGTTATTTCAAGCAAAACTTACATATTTAGCTCTCCCATTAGTCGTCAAGAAAATGCCGCCAAGAAAAATTGTATTGAGAAAATCAACAAGAAGTTAGGAGCTCGTTCAAGTCGCAATTTTACAGCAGATAGAGAAATTCTCAAAACCAAGGCACAATCCATCAGAAAGAACGACGTTTTCAGATACGATTATGGGAAGCCAACTTTGAAAAACGAGATCTCTTCGGAGCAAATGGACCGAGACAGAATCTGTGCGGGTTCAAAAATTTCGAAAGCATCAAATAAAATCACCCAGTGCCCTAATAAAGAACTGCTGACGAAGTCCTATCACAATGAAAAGGGACAAAGATACTGCCAAAAGAAAAGCACCCGTCAGAAACAGGAAGACGGAAAAAATCAGGCATGTGCCAACCGCTCTTAATTCTGGAGGTAAAATTAGTATATAGATAGCATCTTCGCCTTATACCACATATTTCCTATTGCTCTTCAAGGAATCGTAATACCTTTTTACAAGGTTGTCTTGCTTATTGTAATTTTTACGTTTATGCTCGCTATATATATAGTAATTTATATTCTTTAAAAACATGCTTTTATATTTCATAAAAAAAAACTTAACGCTCGGAAATATTGTCGAAAAAACTTTTAAATCCGTGAAAAACTTTGTTTTTTAAACCAAATTCAGATTTTCGATCCACACTGGTTTACTCTCACACAATTATACAATACTTAAGCCTATAATATTATAATTGCCTATTAATCATTTTCATTTTTTTCTTTTAAATAATTCTTATAATAATGCTCTTATAATTATAAACAAATGATCAGCAAAAACGAATAGTAAAACATTTTTTACGAAGGATTCATTAGAAACATTTTTACATCTAAAGATATAATGTCACTATTTTGCTTAAGACCATCATACTTTTTATGAACTTAAAAAATAATTTATGTTAATATGCAGTGTAACTATAAATATAATGAATTCTGACTTTCAAAAGTAGAAAAGTATGAGATGAGCAAGTATTTTTCCATTAATAAGTTTTTTGTAGTCAGCCGTTTTCTCATTTATAAATTCAAATTCAGAAAATATTTTTTGCTTTGAATTTCAGGCATCTTTGGATGTGAAAAAAACCTGTATTTTTCATATTTTACTGTTACAAAAGTATAAAAAAGGAATATCGTAAATTATATAACTATTTTCAAAAGTTTTCTCGAAATAATGTCCATTCAATAATTGCACTTAATTTTTCATCTTATTTAAATATTAACATAAAATTATTAATTGGATATCCGCTTCTTGATTAGAAATATAAATTCAGATTAAATAATCATTACTATTAACTTATTTTATTATAAGTTATAGTTAATATATTTTAATAATATTCAAAAGCAATAATATGAGCATATTTTTTTTAGATGAAAAAGAGCAAAAACAAGAATTTGAGCAATAAATTTTAAAAAAAAGATTTATTTGTTTTAAAGCATTACATATCTTAACTTTTTGTGAATAACCGAATTTACAATATCGTTCAAAAATACAGTTCTTCCACAGCCGAAATTTTGTTATTATTTTGGAAAATGCTAATAATAAAACATTTTTATTTTGCATCCAACGATGTATGTTATTGTAAATTTAAAATATTTTGTTTATTTTTTTGTATTTAATCTAAAGTATGAAACTTGAATGTTAATTCTTATACTAAATGAAGATACATCTGAAAGCCTTGAAAACTTCACTTTAAGCTTCCTTTAATTCGCTTAATCAATAAGATTTAACATTTGAATTTTGAAAGAAAATTATTTTTTTTATATTTTAAATTACATTACTATGTCAGTTATGTATTTGATCTAGTTTTCATAAAATTTTGACTCCGTTTATGACAGACGAACAATAAAACCCAAATTTTAATTTTATATATACATACAGATCTTAATTCAGGTACATCAACATTGAAATCCTTTACATCGTTTTTATTCATTATTTTCAGTGTGAAGCATTCCTAGCTTTTGACGATAGTATTAGATTTTTTGACTTATTGGAAACTTTATAACATTTCTCAGATATATTATTAAGAATGTTTACTTAAAAATTTCATATGTAAATATAATTGTTAACTGTTAATGTATAATATATTTTCGTATTTTATTTTTTGACCATTTTATTTTATTTAAATCTAAAAAACTGAAGAAATTAAATTTTATTAATCACATCTAAATATATTTAATTAGAAAACTATATTATCAATGTGATATTTATCAGTATTTATAATGGCTGCATGATAAATAAGCATTAATATTATAATAATATTATTAGTAAATTATAATAATTTAATATATTAATACATAATTATAACTATGGAAGACATAAAATATTACTGATCCTTTTGATTTCTTTTTTTTGAATTGATTCCTCATGAGTTTCTGAGTTGTTTCGAATGTACTTTTTTTATTTGCTTATATTTTTAACATATATACTTTTTTTAATATTGAACCTTTGCCTTTATTAAGTTTACATTTAAAGATATGAATATTTCAGTATGATATTTATATAAAAATGTTTCTCCAATTTTTACAATATATTTTATTTATAATTCCGATTTTTTTTAGATATACATATTTTGGCATTCCTTTTAACATTTCCTTTTAATATTTCCTTTTAACATAACGTATATTATAATTATTATATGGTAAGGATTTTTCCTTTTAACATAAGAAAATAAACCTTAATTTTTCCATTTAATCAATTTCTATACAATTCATCAAAATTCTTGGTGTTTTGTGAGTGTAAAGATTTAATTTTTCGGGCTTTCAGGTGAATCAAAAATATTCAAAGTAAAACTATAGTTTTCTTCAAACGTGTACAAAGTCATTATGAAAATATAAATAAATAATTATATCACAACCCAGCGTTTCACAAATTTTTTGTAGAACATTGAAAAATAAAATCTGCTTGAGTTTACTTGTTTTGTAAGACTGATTTATGAAAATAAAAATTAAACATACAGTAATTTTAAGAATTAGATATGAGATATTTTTTTCTCAGATCTTTTACATACGTTATTTTATGTAAATAAATATATATTATAAGGTAGCAACATATGCAATTTTAAATATAAGTAAGGCTGTTAGTAAATGTTTAATTTCTTTTTATCAGATTCTCATAAAAATTCAGTAAAAACAAACAATTTTTTAATATATGTAATCAAAGAAACATTTTGATTTTTAACTTTAATAATTTTAAATTTTTATTTGGAAACGCTGGCAAATTTGAAAATCCTAAAATAATCGTTATTGCCACTATAATTTTTTCGAGGTTATCTGATCTTAATACTTCATTATTATTTAGAAGAGAACATGCAACCAAGATCAAATTCGGATGAAGCCAGTCGTGAATAATTCAGTCTTGGAAAAGCAGATCAATATCCAGGAGGCTTCACGCTCTGGAAAAAAAGAAACTTCCTTTGCCACTAGGCTTCGGAGTCGTTCGTTTGATTTCATTTTTGAAAGAGATTCAATTGGGAGTTTCAAATCTTTTAGCCATAAGGGAAAAACGGGAAATTCATCGCTGAAAATCAGCAACAACAGCGAAGATTGTGCCTCCATTTTGAGACATCATAAAAGACGTTTGTTCACTAATTTAAAGAGGCGCTCATGGAACGAGGAATCCCGAACTGTGGATAATTTTCTGCGTTCCTTTATTTCGAAAGCGAATTCACGTTGCGTGAATTCGCATAAAGATATTCCCCCATTATACCAGAGGGAGATCGACTCAGGAGCCTTAATAGCAGTGCTTGGACAAGATGCCTTGACGATACGGTCAGAAAGAGAAAATACAGGTTCTTGTCGAAAAGTTTACGCGAAAAAAGAAGTCGATCCGTTGCCATTTTCCACGTTGTTGTTGCGTCTGGGGAAAAAAGAGAAGCATTACTATACAAGCTCCACTAAATTCGAAAACGATCTTTTGAAAGTAAGAAGAACTTCTTCAACCAATCAATTTGGAATAAGTTTGAAATCCAAATTTAATAAGGAAGACATAAGTAAAGACACAATAATTTTCCGAATAAAATCTTCGAATTCCATAAAAAAAGCGCAGGGAATGAAAGTTAAATGTGCATACATTTCGAAGGATCTCAAGAGTTCTCCGCATGGTGTGAAAAATCAATGGTCGACACCCAAAGAAATCACTGTCATTCCTGCACCGGTAAAGTCGGCAATCCCGAGAGAAAGGGAAGAACGTTTTGGAAATATTTTGAATGAAAAATCCGCCGCCACGCAAAGTGAGACTTTAGTAAAAGGGAAAGAAGGGCGAGGACGCTGGAGTCAGTGGAAGAAGGCCGCAGAAGCAGCATTTGAGGCGCAGAAACAGACGGTTAAGAAAAAGTTAAAATATTCCCTGAAAAATAGAAGAGTTCTAATGCAGTCGGGAGAATTTAAGCTGGAAAAGCCACTGAAACGCAGCTCATCTGAAAAAGGTTCCATTCCCGGCTATTTCGGGCAGGGTGGGAGCAGGAATTTAAGTCCCGGACTGCAGCATCACGAAGAAAAGGTTCGTTTTAATACATTATATCATAAAAATGCTTTTAAAGCAGGGGTTTCCAATCATTCCCCATCGGCTGTAGGCATTTACGAAGGTTAATTCTTTTTTCCAAAAAAGTATTTAGATTTCCTAAATTATGCAATAGATATAATAACAAGGCAGTGCGAAATTGTGAATATGATTAATGCAGAACATAACCCGCTAAAAATTCATGGGAGGGATACATACAGTATTTATGTTGGATATCATTAAATACTTTGAATAGGCACGGGAGGTTTAATGCATGTGTTAATTTATTATGTATACATTTTTTCAAATATATAAAAATTTAAAACAATTTTGCATAGCGCATTTGATTAATCCCCTAAAAAATGTGCAAAAATTAACTGAAATAATGGCGTAATAATTTTTTTTATATCAAAACTTTTATGTTGGAAGTTAATTTACAATATGATGTTTTTCTATCATGTTTGGGAACCCTTGTTTTGCTTTACTACTTTTTAAAACACAAATAATATTTCGTAAATGACAAAACGGGTTCAGATAATTCACTAAAAAGTTAGGATAATTCCAGAGTTTTTATTTGCAATTCCTATCAGATTATTGTTGCAAATTTTATAAGAAAAAAATTATCATTTAACTTTGTTTTGCTTGTCTGCTGTTAGTTCTTGACGGAATTGGCTAGAGTAAGTATTAATATAGTGAGCAAAATCAATTCATACAAAGCATTACAGAATCATATACTCTTACCTTTAATTTGTGATGTAACCTCGATCTGCCAGTCATTCGAAACACTGTAACACAGTATTTTAATATTCACGTGAATTATTTCGCTGCAACTTCTGCAGGTTTTTATTCTTATGGTTTACTTGAATGCTACTAAAATATGAGAACAATGAAAGTGATTAATTCTGTGAGAGATTTTGAAAGAGGCATTGGTAACTTGCATGTGGCCAAGCTAAATAATTTCATTTATTTTCTGAATAAAATAAAAAAGAAGTACGTAATAAAAGGGGGAAAAATTATATTAAAAAAAAGAAGTGTACAATTTCGAAAAATTAAGAAAAGTGCTCTTTTGCATATCTGTATAAAATACAACGTAAAATAATGAAATATTTATCTCATCCATTTCCACATAAAGATACGAAAAATTCAGACAAATTGTAATAACATTTACAAGTGGGTAAGAACTTACTGTAAAACTGCTTTTTTTTGTACTTACCTGATGTAGGTTACCGTGATCAAGAGCTTTTTTTTTTAAAAAATAAATGTGAAACGTGTTTGAGGGTTAACTTTCAGGATTATAATAAACTGGAAGGTATTTCATTGTTAGATTTCAATAAGCTTAATAACGTGAAGATTTTAGGTAAAGGTTATAAAACTAATTTATGTTAAGTACATCCCGAAATAATATAAAAGTGTTGAGATACATTACTGAGGCAATTTCAGAGCGTCTATGGAATATCGGAATTAGATTTTTTTCTGCGAGTAGATTTGCATCAAGTTTCAGATGATTCTTACTTTGCTAATAAGATTTTTTTTTTTTTTTTAAACAAATATCACCTCTGTTACTTTATTTTAAACACTAACCTTCAATGTTTCGGTTTTTAGCAAATTCAGTAACTGAAAAACGTGTAAAGGAAGACTTTATTTGCTAAATTTTAGATTATTTTTCACTTTAACGTAATTCGCAATCTTCGAATTCGAGAGGAAAATGCAGAAGTCTTTTCATCACTGCAAGATGGGGGTTGCAGTGATCAACTCTGTTGATTAGGAAAAAAAAAAACATTTTAAAATTTTATTTTGATGGTGAATCGCGTTTGAATCTCCTCTTTTGCGAAATGAATTATTTCGATTCGCGAAAATTTTGCGTGTTGTTGGAAATTTAAATTGTTGAATGTGAAGAGAGACCAATGAAGAAAAATGCCCCTTCAAAAACTGATCGGTATGGTATAAGTTATATTATTATCCTAGTATAATAAATTATATGTAGCCACTCTTCGCGTGCGACGAGGTAAGAATCTTTTTCACAAAAAAATAAAGAGGCACTCACGGAAAATTAAATCTGTATGGGGTTGTTGATGACTTGGCTTGTAAAATATGGCTCTGATGCTCGGTTCGTAGATTCAAACTCGATTGCAATACAGAGCCCCGAATTTTTTTTTTTTTTTAACTACTTCCTACGCTGCATTTTATGTAAAGTTACGAAATATTTTAAAATCAGAAGTTTACATAAAAATATAAAGTCACCATTTGAAATTTGTTTATATATCGAAATAAGTAACACCAAGTTGCTGTAAACTCGAATTTGGAAAACGAAAAGTTGACCCGACACAAAAACTTAATAGTATTTTAGCTTTAATTTTCAGCATATGTTAAATGACGGTTACGGTTAATTTTAATGAGGAAATATGAATTTTTTCAACAAATGTTTTGCAATAAATTCTTACCTCTTTCTACCAGTGCATCTTGAATGAGAAAAAAGTGAATGATGGTATGACGGGGTTTCATCTTTTTTCAAAATTTTTGGAGTTCAATTTTTTAGTCTCGCACGCTATCATATGAATCACTTTTTAAAAATCCTAATTAAAATTTGTAATTGTGCAGCGACTTTGGGTAGTTGGTAACGTCCAAACGTTCGATCAGGGAGAATGTAAAGAAAATCCAGGAGTTTTAACCCATAAACGGTTGTTTCATGGCGATTCATTGCAGAATAAGTGCAAATGTTATATTTGCAGAGCAAATAAATACTGCAAAACACCGGATGAGGAAGAGGAGACGACCACCGGAATCAGAAGATTATTGAAAGAAATGGGAATCCCTCCTAAATTGAATTTCACGAAAAAAAGCCACAAAAGTTGGTTAGATGGAAGGAGTTTCGATCAAAGGGCTATGGATCAAAAGCCTTTAAGTAAAAAGACACAGAAATCGGAAACCATTTATACCGAAAGCGAGGATGAGAAATACAAGGTAAAAGATAGAACTAATGATTGGGATATCAAAGGGGCGAAGCAAATGAAATTCGCCCGGTCTGTAATAAATGCAAAATGCAAATAGACCTATTCTTAGATTCTTCATGTCACTGTGATAACTTAAGTTTCATTATCGCTCATTCGCAGAATGCTCGGGCTAACAAAAACGTTCAAGCTAAAATTATGCCAGAGAGCAGCAACGAAAGGTCTCCGAGATCAAGCGACAGAGACGAGTGGAAGTCTGAGAACAAGGTTATTCAGGCCAAGATCATTCGAGGGAGAAGTCCTGAAGAGTCATATGACAGAGACAAGTGTAAATCCGGGAACAAAATCATTCAAGCAAGGATCATTAAGGAGAGCAGTTTTTCAGACAAAGAGAAGTTCTACGATAGGAATCAAGGAAAATCAGCCAATAAAGTCATTCAGGCTAAAATTATTAAGGCCACAAGTTCCGAAGAGAAAATAATTTCGTCCTGCTCCGATAAAGAAAAATCAAAACGATGCGTTATGAAAGACTTCGGTGGGAGCAGCAATCAGAAGGCGATGGATAAAAACGAAAATTCGTCCATTTTGTTAATCAAAGAAGTGCCGAGCAAGAAATCGTGCACTGACGAAGAAAGCTCGAGAGAGCGCAGAATTGCCGAATGTGAAAACCTGCTAAAAATATGCGAGAAGACCTTAGCCGAAGTGATACGCAAATCCGAAGGTGGACCAAAGCAAGGAAAGCAGTTAACAAGTTGCCCCACTCAGTGCATTAAACAAGCGAAACACTCAAAGAAGGAGCTCGAATCTCAAAAGCAGACGGCAAAAGCCAGCGATGAGGAATGTGTGCGATTTGAAGGAAGGCTAATGAGCGATCAGGATCAATGTGGAGGAAAGAAGCATGCGGTCAAACCGACAGGAACTTGCACGGATCAGACGCCGACGCAAGCCACCAGAGAGAAGTGTTCCAACACGTCGTCCTCGGGCCAGTCTTGGAAACAAAAAAATGCATCTCAGATGACTTCATTTTCTTTGCTTGATAATGCAGCCGAGGCCCAAAACATTTCTGACGACGACGACTGCAAACGCAACGGAAAACGCACATCCGATTTCAAAATCACATTAAAAATCAGAGAAGATACGGAGAAAAGGGGAGAATCAGCGACATCAATGGAGGAAAAAAAAGAATGCAATTGTGACAAATGCAACCAAGCCCGCAGCAAACCCAAGTCGTCAATGAAGGGATGTCCAAAACCAAATAGTGAAAATAAGAAAGATGTTGAAGAAATATTTATTATTGAAGAAAAAGATTCAGAATGCAAGCCAAATAAAGAAAGGCACAAGGGTGAGAAGTGCTGTTCGTCTAAAAACGTGACGGAAACCAAGACAAAACAAAAATCGAAAGAGAATACATGTAAAACACAGGAATCGCCCAAGAAATGCGAGCGCAAAGCAGCAAAGGAAGAAAAGAAAGAGAAACTAGCTTTGCCGCTGGAAAAATCTTGCCCCAAAAAACCGCCGACTGCAAAGGAAACAAATGAATGCACCCTGGACGATGCAGAAACCTTAATCTTAAAAGAGGACCTGGATAAATTCCGACCATCGCAGTACGATTGTTCCAGCAGAGATGCGGGCAGGGACGCCAAATACAAGAATGTCATGTGCGAGTGTTTTAGTGAAAATCCCACGGAAAACTGTTTTTCAAAATGCGAGGAAAGCATATTCTGCGAGTGCGCCAGCAAAGGCGTCAAATGCTCGGAGCTGCGGAGGAAAAGGGTGTGCGATTGCGGGCTCAAGCTGAAGTTGATCGAAGGAAGACTCAAACTCCTGGAAGATAAAAAGGGGAAAAAATCGGATACCAGTTTAAGTTCGTCAAGCCTGGAGAATGCCCGATCGGAAACTGAAGCAGAAGTCAAGACTAAGGTCATCACGTGCCACAATATGAACTTCTTCCAGGGCGGCGATCCCACAATCCCGACAAAGTGCAACTGCCTGGAAAACAATTTTTGCTCCCTTAAGTACTTCAATCCCAGCCACACCACGAAGAACATTTATTTCGTTACAAACCTCGAAATGCTGCGGCAGTGGTCACACATTTACTACGCCCCAAATTATCGCGATTCAAAAAACCACCGGAGCACCGACAGGAGAACCATCAAACCCAAAAAAACGAGACGGGATTGGAAGATCATAAAAGCGGCTGTCGCCTCCTTCTTCCGATCTTGTAAGATCAATAAGAAGTACAGAACTTTCAGGCAGGCGGAAAAAACCGCTGCAAAGGCACTTTCAACCTCGATCGAGGATAATCCCATAATAGCCGTCCGCGAGAGTTCCTTTTTGGACGATTGCAGCCGAAGCAGCAAACGTTCGAGGAAGAGAAGCTTTCATATATTGAGAGAAAACGTTAGTCCGCTCACTATAAAGAAAAACAGAAAGAAATCAAAGGCACTAGGTCAGGCTTTTAAGAAAAAAAGGAAAAAAAACCGAAAAAGGAGAAAATAGATGTTGTTGTAGTATTAGTGGTAGTAGCAATTATAGTAGTAGCAGTAGTAGTGATGGCGGCTCCGTTTACAGGGTACGAACAATATGCCGCGGCACAATCTCCCATGATTTTCATTACTCATCACCTATCGAATTTCATTTCGAAAAATTTCCTTTAAAAAATAATTTCTTATGTTTTTACATCAAAATGCGGAGCTTTCGCTGATTTATCCCCAGGAGTGCGAAGGAAAAGCTCTGAAGGAAGTTAAGTCTCAGTAAACGAAGATTTTCCGTATAGTGGAACTGAAGCTCGTTATAATGTAACCGATAGTGGCTTGCAGCTCGGTGTTCACAATGATTTTAAAGTGAGAAAATAAGCACTGAACCAGAATTTGGAGCTCATATTTAGGATTTGTTAACGTTCATTCTTCTAATGTTTTCAGGCACATAATTCTGTTCCTCCCGAAGAACGTTTTCTTGCTTAATAATTTATTTTAAAAAAGATAAATTAGCAAACGCCTTGCACACTCCTGAAGACAATAAGGTTTTTACATCATTAGATTAGAAGAATATAAATCTGTAGCAATACATTTATCACCATATTCTCTTCTTTTTTTTTTTTGTCATTATTTTACTGATACAAAATCAATAAGAACATTGGATTTGATGGTAACTGGTATAAGATGATGATTGATATAAAATTTTAAAGTCTGTAATAAATAATATAATTTTTTTTATATTTGACCGTGGCAGTTCTCTTTTCACTGTCCCGATTTCCCTCAACAGCTCCTGAAGATGCACCTTCTGAATTGTGCCACGGACCACCAGTATTGCGGTCAGGGCAATACCTTAATCATTCACGAAAGACGTGGCTGAGCAGGACTTACGGAAGCGCATATATCGTGGGTAGATCCATCAAAAGGTCTGCCATCCTCTTTTTTTTATCATCCGGATATGCCTGCAATTGTAACGTTGAAATCGATAAGACTTTCGTAAAATGAAAATTCCGAATGGGTAATGATACTGATTTACTTTAAAATTCATTCTAAAATCTATAATCTAAAATATAATTTTAAAAATCTAATAATCGTATAACAACATGATTTCAATCTTCGAATTTAGAATTTGCAAATTCTCAGAACGGAATATATATATTATTCAAACCTACATACTAACAGTCAAATCTTGCTCTCTGATACAAGTATATTCTCATTCAATCTGTTTCTTGAGCACACAATTTTAAAATCTTTTTGACTTCCATATACCCGACGTATATTTTGTATAAATATTTTTGCCATCCTAAGACGAAAAAATGTACGTGTATATATATATATATAAATCGTATATACGTATGTAGATTGAAATATGTGATATTTTTATATATTTTATATTCAAGAAAACTCAAAGTCCATATCCCTTATTTTTAGAATTATAAGCCATTGAAAACTGACATGTAAGTAAGCGTATGATAAAACCTGCAATGATCGATTTATAATTTAGTTGGCTCAAATGTATGAGAGTCTCTTACAGTATTATTCAATTGTTGAATTGGCTACAGATTATTTCTATTTTTAAAAATATATTGCCTCCTCGTAACTTCACACAAATATATGAAACGCTTGATTTTTACGACTGACTTTCTCAGCAATAAAGACCTTTTTTATTAGATTTGGAGGAACCACTGCAAGAGTTATTATGGCCAAATCGTGTCGGGTGTGTCACAAAGCTTTCTGTTTTAGCCATTTCATCCTGACTTAGTGTTATTGCATTTAAGTAACAAAGAGATTCTCTGTTTTGACTCGGGAGAAAAAAATATTCGTAAGTTGTGTAAAGCATATCCATTGCATTCAAAGGTTTCTACGAATTGCATATTAATTTTAATTGTACAAAGCAATATTCCTGCTAATAAAATTTGAATAATAGTTTATACGTCAATGAGGAATTGTTCCGTATATGTCCCAAGTTCAGGTAGCAATTACAATTACGAAAATTTCTTTGATTCATTTTTCTATTCAATTCCCTGTTCAAACTTCTTCCGATTCACGTTCTTAAAAGCCTCTTACAAAACAAATCGTTTTTCAGACGGCCTCTATCATTGTCATGCTCTGAAATGTATACGTGATTTTTATTTCACAAAATTTGATATAGTCAAAATGAATATTGTTGCTATGATTCCTTTATTTCCTCCTTAATTTTTAACCCTTTTGCGACATTCTCCAGATCTGCCTCGTATCCGCTAATTCTAAAGTAAAATTAACAATTTTAAAACTCATTTAGACCTTAAATGTGCGGCTATTTGTGTGCTATTTGCCAAGTTTAAACGTCTGGTTTAGGTAATTTCTTTAGCTTTTAAAATAATTATAATTATCTATTTTCTGTATTTTAGGACATTTGGATTTATCGCATGTCACATTACTAGTTACAATTGCAAATGTTCAGGCATTAATAATGTGAATTAAAATCACTAAGCTGACAAAGAAAAATTCTTTGGCATTATTTTATATACTGTAGGGAGTTCTCAGTTTTTATATTTTTATCTGTTTTATGCTCAACCTCTTGCGTTACTTTAATTAATAGAATTTTTATTTAAAATCTTAAACTTTAAGAATTAAAATATGATAAATTATGAAAACCTCTAATTTTTTATTTCTTCTACAATATTTAAAAATATATTTTTATTTAAAATATTTTTTAAATTAAATAAATTTTCTTGTTCATAAAAATTGTTAAAATTCTTTAATTCTACACTTGAATTTTTTGCATAATTTAATATGACTGTAATATTCGGAATATATGGAGTAAATATGTAAGTACCGTTAAATCAATCAACTCAAAAAGATCGCATATCTGTAATTATAAATCAGACAAGTAGAGATTCTTTCCTTAAAGTTACTTCTACGGTTTGATAAGTTATAATTTTTATATACGATATAAAATCTATGAATAACTATTTATACGTTCAAGAAAGGCGTAAATTTTATGAAAGATACTAAACGTTAAGTCTAAATTTGTTTTCCTTATCTTAATCACCATTCCGTTCTGCAAATCATTAAACTAAACACGAATCATTTGTATTTAAATCTCATCGACTCGCGTGAACCTTAAGTAATACGGTCAACATAGTAAATATTTTGCTGCGTGCTCATGCTCTCTCTTTTTCTCTTTCATTAAACTTTAGAACGGATCAGCTTTCTTTACAGTAAATAGGCAATGACGACAGTAAAACTTCATGTTTTTATCCTTTTTTGCTTTATTTTAGTAGACGCTCTTTCTCTCATAACGATATCTTTCTTATGAGGGAAAGGCTTTGTTTCCATTTTTCGTTGATTCTAATTTCGTTTTATCTTGACTTAGGATTTTGAAAAATCCTTCTTTTTATTTCTTTGATACTATATATTCCAGAACTTGAAAAACAGCTAAAGAATATGATTAAAAAAGGCCGGTGCCTGAAATATTTAAAATATTTGTCTTAGAAGAGTACCATTCTGTTTAATTTTATATGCATCCTCTTTCCATTCCTAATGCTAGTATGATTAGGTTGTTACACTTGTCACTAAAAATAAATACATTGATATTAAAAAGTTAATTGTCTGTTAACCGCAGTTAACTCTTTTTGAAATTGATAATTGAAAAAAGGACGTGTGTAGATGTCGCACATAATGCTGAAATTCATTCGTATTATTTCAATACTTGTAGGAATTAAAATATTTTTCAATCCCCAATCTAATTTTATTCATCTCTTTATGCAACTTAAATCTTAACTTGGCAAAAAATTAATTTTTACAGAGAAAATAAAGAAATAAAAATTTTAAAAATAATATAAACTCAATTCGAGTTCCTATTGCCAAATACCAAGATTTAAAATTAAAATAAAGACATTTTTTAAAAATTAAAAAAAAAAATAAATAAATAAAAACGTAATTTTATTTTGTTTACGATTGCAATTATATTATTGGTCATAAAACATTAAAAATATTTCAAATAAACCCTTTTACTTAAAAAAAAATAATTATAGAGTAGTGCATAGATGTTCTTAAGTTCTTATTAATCATTTTCAATAATAACATTAATAGGGGGTAATAAAATTTTAATAACAATAAATTTATTATTTTTTTAAAAACAATTTATTGATTGTGTTTAAATTTAATTGTTTTTAATAATAAATAATGACAGCATAATTCATTTTTATAAAAAATTATTGTTTTATAAATCATTTTATTCATCATTACTAAATTATAATTTAATGAAAAATATTTTTTACACACAGTTAATGGAAATAATAACATGCTGTAATAAAGAGTAATAAAAACTTATACAATCTATTATAACACATAATTATATATTCTATTATACATTTTATTTTACAATTCATATCGAAATTTTATTTTAAAAAATATTGATTTGAAACTAAAAAAACATCCTGTGTGACAATAAAATTTCGATGTTTTATGCTGAAACCTATTTGTTATTGTTTTTATTATAGAATTGTGAAACTAAAAACAATCGAGAATTATATAGAATTTTCTTAGAAGGAGAAATTATGATTGATGCAAAGGGTAAGGATAAGGAACCTATTTATTTGCCTTTCGAAACATCAGAAAATGGATAATGCTGAGAAAGGAATTTGGATTATTACATAGATGGTTGATCTGCCAAGGGATTGAGATATCCGAATTTTCTTGGGGTCGAAATAGAGTAAGGGATCAAAGGAAATGTAGCAAATACTAAAATCCAAAATCTCGAGAGAGGTCAAACTACGGTGTCTGGGGAATTCTTGGGTGAAAATACTCTACCTGAACGCTGCTCTGACCCTTATTGAGATCCAAATTCCAAAACTTCGGACATTAACTTCACTTTGCCCCAAGGAGACTAATAATAGTCTTCTTCCAACTGCGATTCAAGTGTAGATATTGTCTGAAACTGATCGATTTTAATTGAAAGGAAAACGCAACATATATTCAGTAATTCTATGCATATAAGAAATCCATTACAGAATGTTATTAGCTATGACGATGCATGAATTTTAATTGGAGCTTTAATATCGCTCAAATTGAAAGACGATTCAGATTGAATCAAAAAAATGAAGCAACAATTCTACAGTTTAATACTGATATGGCTAATTCATTACATACTACCAAAGAATATCTTAAAGTGAAATTTTATTACCTTAAAATGCCTTTTATTTTTTATTCTGAAAATATTTTATGTAAAAAATGCCTTTTATATTTTAAAATTAAATTAAAATTATAGGTCGTTATTTTTCAATTATTTTTAATATAATATTTTTTTCTATCTCTTTGGAAGTTCCTCAGAAGAAAAAAAAATATAGGGATTATAGTTATTTATTATATAAATTAATAATCCTAACAAAGCATTAACTTTAATAAATTATTTATATGTAAATTTCTTATTTGATTTCTGCCAAACAAACAATAAATGTATAGAATCAATTATATAAGATGCGAAGGTTGACATTTCGGGTGTTCATATCAAATAATAATATAGTACAATATGCAGTTAATATGTTATTTATTATAGAAGTTTAAAGCATAGAATATTAATGTTAAGAAAGGAGTCTCGTCTTATTTGATTTTTGAATTTTCCTAATAATAAACACCAAGAAATTCTTTGTTCGTAGGAATCTCTTTATGTATTAACTATTACATTAGATGTAAGATATATGAGAAGTAAACACTTAATGATCAATATTGTTTCTTTACAGCAGAAACTACCAGAACACATGGTTCGATTCAATCTGAAATTTTTAAAAAAAATCATTTTAAACGTGATTAAAATAAAAATTTGGAATATAATAATGATGGAAATAATTTTGAATATAAGGGTGAATCAAATTTAAAAATAAAATTTTGAAAAAAAGGAAGCCTGTTAAATGCTACATTATTTTGTGTTTGTATGTTTCAAAATGAAATAAAATTTTGACATTCTTACGAGTTCTTTAGGGTCTTCATAGCAACTCATTTTCTGATACCATTTGAAAAAACTTTCTTGAAGGTACACAAATGTAACTTAATATTTTGGTAATTATGCCATATTATTTTATATAAATTATTTTTTTTGAAATATTTGTTGAAATAACTTATAAAAAATAATAAATTGAAGATACGAAAAATATTAATAATATTCAGAAAGTTCATTTTATAATTTAATCGTTTCGCAAAGAATGTGGGGAATATTCGTAGACATAATGATTTATTAATCATGTAATAATTAATAAATCAATACTATAAATAAAATTGATTTATTCAAATAACTTTGACCAGATCACGTTTTTAAATGCTTAATAAATTTGTAATAAACCAATATAAATTGATGAAATATATAAATAATAATCACTTAAAATGTTGATATTCATAATTATAATACTGCTTTCTTTTATTTTTTAAAATATATTCTACAGTTTACTTATAGCTCACAATAATTTTAATATATATTTTTTACAGTATTACTCGAGTGTATATTTCTAGAAGCACATCTACTTTTTTAAATTAAACATAAATTAAATTTGTCATCTTTATTTCTTTAATTAATTTTTTTTTAATTTCTGGTAATTAAATTTTGGCAAAATGTAAGAATAATATAAAAATAAATATTTCCACCTTCGATATGATCACAAAGGTGGTCAGTGAATGTATTTTATCGTGTTCTTTACGTAGTTATAATTAATGCGCATAATATATGTCTAAAGTGTCTGGAAATAATATAACAAAAGAATCAGGGAAGAAAATGCAAAATTGCAACACAAATGTAGAACTCAAATAAAATTGTATAAATCCGAAAAAGGGGCAGGGGGAAAGAAAAAGTGGCCAATTAAAAACCGTAGAATATATAATATTATATCAATGTAGGTGCCCCAAATTTATTTAAAGAAAGCAAAACAAAGTCTAAAAAAATTTTTTTGTTGAGGAAACGATAATTTGATATATTTTGCAATAGTTTTATTAATTTGAAATGAATATGATTTACTTTAAAATAATGTTAGCGATATTTCAAAGTATTATAATTTTTTCAGTTAATAATGTTAAGTCATTTTGTTTGAGGGTGAATCATTTGTTTTTAAGTCTCACAACTTTTTTATTTTATGCACCTCTCCCATCAGTTTGCTTTAAATATATTTTTTAAAGTTTTAATATTAAAATGAGGTGAGGAAATCTGGGAAACTTATGTTATTTACATAATTTCCGGTAATTTTAAATACATTAAAGTATTTATGTCACCTATGAGTTTAAAAATACGGAAAGAACAAATAAGTAAAACTTCAAGTTCTAAAGGTTTTTCTTTCAGAAAATTTATACTCTATAAGAATTTCAAATGACCCACATGAATTAAAGAAGCTTTTTGAACATTATGGTGCATAACAAGTTGAAATGAACATCAGCAAAAGCTAGTTTCCGGCACTCGCCTGATTTTTTACAGCTTTCGGGAACTTGTTTAATTTATTTCTGCATTCAAAATTAGGCTCGATTTTCCTTCTGTGTCAGAAATCTTATAATGATGGCTCCTTTTTTTAACCTTACACCCGCATCCAGGATGGTGGAAATAAAATTTTCTTAAGTGCTTTAAATTCCCTCGGCCACTGTCACATTGTCAAGGCATTTCTTGCTTAAACATTTGGAACAGAATTTTTTCAGCTTGTCCATACACATATCCCGAGAAGGGAAATTTAAAACAATCCAGTTTTTGGGGGGTCATCCTCCGATTTTTTCAGCTTTGCGAAGGGAACTAATTGTTCTGTTCCAGAAAAGCCAATTGTCAAAAAAGAAGATCAGGGAGATCTTTAAAGTTATATCCCCAATGATTTTCGAGTAAACTCTCATATTCGGAAAATACAAAGTAAACAGGTTTTCAACTCACATACGGTTGAGGAGGAAAAATCACTTTCGGTTAAAGGAAAATGCCTTCCGCTGAAATTAGTGCCAACAATTTCACGCAGGATTAGACGCATTTGTAATTTCAACCACGAAGCAGCTTAGCCCTGGCACGAAACATTAGGTTTTAACACTTTGCTCTCTAACTAAATGTTTAGTTAGTCAAATTTCCCGGATTTTCGTTGCAAAATTCCGCACTTTGCACTGCTCACATTTTGTTTCCAGTTTTTCAGTTTTTTTTTCTTTTGAGCCTGGATACGAAACTGCTTTGGAAACACTTTTAAGCCAGTTTCGAATTCCTTCTTGCCAGATTTAAATGTATTTAGAAATAAAAATTATTTTTAAAATTTTAAATATAATTTAGTTTTTGTAAATTATTTATAACGCGATGTTACCGCTATATGAAATTGGTACCATTTTAATAATATATTTCATCATAACGTAACCGTAAATGGAGTAAGTTTTAACAGGGTCTAAATCAAATGTAACACCAAACTTTGAGGCGATTACTGTATGAAGTTCAGTTTTAATTAATACTGCGTACCAAATAAAAAAAAAAAAGAAAAAGCATTAGATTGAAATCGAAAAATGAGACACCGAAACCGTCGAACGTCTGTGCCAATGTTTGGCCCATACAAGCATAGACTCATCACCCTTTATATGAACATTTGTGCATGGGAATTAAATATTAATACCAATTTAGCGAAATAACCGCAGAATATTTAACTTTTAGCTTTTTACCACCATTAAAGGGAATTTTCTTTTCAGTGAAAAAATATAATCTCTCAAGTCTTCCCATCTTGATCTATAATTGAATTACGTGAGTCGACTGGATTCGCTTCCTAAGGGCAACTTTTCTTTTTTGAATTTTTTTAGAACTTTTTATCGGAATAAAAGAAAACTAAGCCTCTTTACAAAAAAAGTTTTTATTTATGAAAAAAGGAAATATTTTTCTCTTTAAAATGACGAAAAAAAAATTAAATTAAAAATTGTGATCTGTAGAGTGAGGGTGGCATTGCCCTGCTCTGTCTATTGCCTTGATGTGACTTTACATTCACGGTGAATCATTTAAGGGTATCGCAAAAAAAAAAAAAACGGTTTAAAGTTATTTTATTATCATTTCTTGGTTCTCCAGAAATAATCTACTTCAGTGAATCTTACCCAGTAAAAAATGAAATACATACAATGGAGGTTTTAATATTCAAAAGGAAGTATATAACGAAATAAAAGTGCCCCCCTATCAGAGAGAATAATTAGCTCTTTTGCCCTGGGTGATAATAATAGATTTTATTGCAATATAAAAATTATTCCATGCAACCAACTCCATTTTGATTAAGTTGATTATAAATTTTTGTGAGAAAATCAAGGATAAAATAAAAGCTTTATGTGAATAATTAAAATAAATAAGTCCTATAAAGAAAAACTTTAATGTTATTTTTACTTCTAAAGTAATGAAAATACAATAATTTGTTAATGAAAACTAAAAGTTTTTATATTATTATATAAATTATATATAATATTATTACATATATATTATTATAATATTTTCATATTATATATGAAAACTTGTGAGGATTTCTTAAATCTAAATAATTAAATTCAATGTGGTATTATATTTGAATGTTGTGCAGAACGGAAATTTTTGATCTTCTTTTGAATGCAGGCAAAATGAAAAAAATTTGGAAAAATGTTAGAAAATATTTATAAATTTATAGAACATGCTTTTCTTTTACTGTTTCATTCATACTCATTTAATAAGAAAAATTAGAGCAATGTTTTCGCCAAATTTTCGGCTTTTAAACGAAATAAATGATTTGCATAAATATTATGCCTTCCAAGAGGAATCTCGCTGTTTTACCCTCTCATTCTCACTGGATTATTTCATTTACTTTTTTTTCAGTTTCACATTGAGGGATACCTCTATGAAAAAAATTCAAATTATGAAAAAACTATCAATAAAGTTATTTTGTGAATTTTCAAAAACATGGTTAATTTTTTTTTTTCAATGGAATAACATCGTTAAAATACTTAAATTTTGAATCGTATGCTTTACTTTATTTGAAACATTAAAATCACTATATTGCACTTTTTCTAGATGTTGACTGAATGGCCTATCTTGAAAACGAATAAGAAAGAAATGTCGTAAAACAACACAATGATAGTCGAGTAAAACGAAATAGCTTTTTAATTTCTGATTTTTTTATAATTTTGCACATATAAAAAGTTTGGCTTTACCTATTACACGGGGCACCGAACTTGAACTTCGTTGCACTGATGAGATTTTAAAACCCAGCTGAAAAATGTTAATATGAAGGAGGAAATTATGTTTTTTTTATTATGCGTTGTATAAAATATTGAGTTCCGAAAATATGTCTGCAGCAGGATATTTGCAATAAACCATTTTTGGAAATGCAATGCAAATAATAAAAATATGTGAGTATTAAAAGAGTAATTACATTCTGACCTGAAATTTATTGCAAATTATTAGCGCAATGCTTAAAACATATAGTATGGGAGAAAAAAAATTGAAGTAAAATGTAGCACTGAAAAATAAGATTAGGTATTAAAAATCTTCGGAGACTAGGCTTTGTCACGAAATTCTCGATAACAGATAATAAAAAACAACACAATAAGAGGTAAAAAATTAATGACTTCTTCATTTTAAATTTACGGAGTTTTTAATCTTGCGTAAAATCTATAATATTAGTTATTGAAGGATAAAAAAATGCAAAAGGAGCAGTCAGCAACCTTTTTAATTTAACTACTGAGAAATGTTTAAGAATTAATATTATTTAACAAAAAAAATGTATTAATGGTAGTATTTTTTTCTATATGTTGACTTATCGATGTTACAAAACTACAATGGTCTTTTTTTAATTAGACCATTACAAAAAGATTGAAAGAACGTGATATTTAAGTAATTCACCATGAGAAAGATTTCAGTTGCTACTTTAGATAAGATAGCTTATGTCCTTAATGTTTAAAAAAAAAAATATTTAATCGGAATTATTATAACTCACGCTTATTTATTTCATTGTCTGACAATATCACGAAAGACTTTTCCATCAAAGTGTTTATGTGAAGATAGCTAAATTATTATAAAATATTAAAAATTTTAAGGATTTTAGATTAGTACCATAACTATATTCTTTTACTTTTGATGACATTATGGTGTAAGTGTATGCAATTTTAATATTTATTTGAAAGTAGCATTGTGGCAATAAGGCCTGAACGTTGCTCAAATAAAGACAAAAGCGTTGACGGGGAATAAATGATAGAATAGAGAAGTATAAAATACGGCGTCTTATACCTCAAAGTAGAATTTGAAACCAAGAAAAGGACAGAATGGGAATTAATCATGGAAAGAAGATAAAACTTTTTAAGATTAAGAAAAGGGATTTAACTAATACTTGCATAAGCAAAAAATCCAAACTGAATAATAATGATAACGGAAGACGTTGACAAATTTTGAAATTTTTTTGGGAAACAATGAAAGGCAATGGCAAATGAATTCGGATTTTCCATTTAAATCTCATTCGCGAGCTATGCGTCGGATTTAAAGCCAGTTTGACTCTCTTGCAGCGATCAGCTACAAAGTGCACGGTTAACGAAATGGAAGATTTCTTAAAATTAATATCACCATGCGAAAAGATCGGTAATTAAAACTTGTGCAATTTGTTCTTGCAAATCCTCCCGCGGATTAACGCTTTCGCGAAAGTTCTGGTGCACACCTCATTTCCTAACTTTTGACATAAAGTCGCATGTATGGAGCTAAAGCCGGCAAATGCAGACGTCTTCATATATGTCGCTTCATTTCCACTCATTTTCAGTTCCATTTACATCCCGATGAACAGCCTCAGGTCCCCGAAGTTTCTTTCTACGGATTCACGTAAGCTTTGATTCGATCAATAAATGCAAGAAGAATTCAGAAGTTGCCAGTCTTTATATGGAAACTATTGATTCAGCTACCATTCCAAATCCTACCTTGGGATATGAATTTTTTAAAATGCACCGAGTCGTTGTATAATTTGTATTGTATTTCAAGAATAACTTCAAAAATATTGAAGTATTACATTATTAGTAGTACTGTATATATAGGAATTAAATTACTATTTACAGGGAACATAAATAAATAAAAAAAATAATAGTCAAGCTTTTTTTTTGTGAAAAGTTGTTTTATTCAATGCAAATAGCAGATGAACTTAAAATCACGGTTGTTAAATTGCTTGTCCAATTGGTTTTTTTTTTTTTTTATTTATTATAAACATTCACAAATGCAAACATGTGTTTACGTTCCAGGACTTATTATTCAGTTTTGAAAAATATTTTTAATATTGCGATTCATTTTTTTGTAAAATCGCAGAAAGACTTCCAAAGGCCCTAACTGCAGCGGATTAGATATATTTAATAAATTAAAATTCTCAAGACCGTGGCTCAGTTTGTATAAAAATATAAAATTTATAAAAAAATTTTAAGAAAAATCCGTGGCGAAATTTTGAAAATTTTCATAACCTTTTCCGTGGATTGCAGGCTCCTGAGCTGTAAAAATTTTTATCCCAACCTTTATGGCCAATCACTCTCGGAGGAAATGGTGGGATGTTTGCTGCAATATTTTTATAGGATATTTCTATCGATTTTATCCTATGCGGTCATATAAACGAAAGGCTTTTTCTCCAGTGCCATAAATAAGAAAGCATTATATAGGATTTTATTCTCAACCGCTTGCCTATTATTAAAGCACGACTCTTTCCTGAGTTTTAACATCTGTTTGCTTTGTGGAAAATCCCGAATTCTTCATCGGCAAAGAATGTTATAAATGTTTTTTATCTCATTAATAAGGAGAAGTTATGAAAATGAAAAAGTATAAATAATAGTGTAATTAAATGAAGTTTTTTTTTCTCTCTCTCTCTTTTTTTTTTTTTTATTTATTCGTTTTGCGCACTGGGTTTTCAGGTACTGAAAAACGAAAATAATCTTCATTTGAATAAACTGCAGGATGAGGATTTATTCGGGAAAAACATTTTTAAAGCTCCGCTTTGCTTGCCGTCGTGTTAAAACGCGAAATTCTGACCACGTTAATAAGCAAAATAAATTTTCAACGGAAATCAGAGCGAATTTTCTCTTCTCAATTTTGGTCAAATTAAGCGGCCATCTACATTAACCGGCATTAGGCGGAGTCCACTATATTTGAACATGACGTGCACGAAGATTTCATTATAGTTGCGATAACTTCAGATTGTTCCCGGACAATGTCAAAATTTTAAATTTTAATTTTAATCATTAGAACGTGAAAACGAAGAGTACGGAAATAAATTGCCTGCAACAATCCCCCCCACATCAAGTTTCAAGATAATGTATTTTTATTACACGGTGAAATACCAAAAAATAAAAAAAAAATAAAAAAAGGAGGTTCAGTTCGAAACAAAATGCTTGCACTGTAAGAAAAGCGAATTACAGCGTATGTAAGAATAATTGAGTTAAATTATGAAAATAATTTTGAAGGTTATTCACGTCTGGGAGCGAGGCTAAAGTCGTATAAAATTAAAGGCGGGAAAAATAATTATTTCAAGTAAGATTTTAATAACTGAAATGACTTGATCAAAAGCAATATATTTATTAAATATTAATTCAAGCGAATAAATTAAATGAAACCCGGTAACCAATATCCATTTAAGAGCAACTAATTTACATTTCATTCATATTTTTTTCTCCCTTTTAATTTAAAAGATGATTTTATTAAAATATAAAATATAACAAAGTGCAAAACCAGCAGTTCAAAGTATGTAATTAATGATTTGCTTCGATTTACGCCGGCATTATATCTACACTAAAATAATTACCGATGATCGGTTAAGGAAGTCTCATTTAAGTTTTGTGCTTTTCTCATATCACTTAAAATTGTTTACATCTGAAAATATCATAAGAGTCAAAATTAATTTTCTCGCTGAGATCTCGCTTCGGTTTTAGAAAGAATATCCCGATAAGATTTTATGATTTTTTTTTTTTTTCCGGTGCTGAGGCGAGAAAAAGAATGATTTTCTCATGTATCTGACGGAGAATCTTGTCTCCACAGCGTTGCTGGAAAATCCGCAGCTAAACCCGACACCGCACAAAGAATTTGCAAGGGGTAGCCACGGGGGATGTGGAAACGCGACCATACCGGAAACTCGATATATTTCACCCCAAATGAAATCACTTTTACTTTAATTTCCCTCCCCATGTCCTTCATGGATTTTTTTTTTTTTTTTAACCTTTTCCGCAACATATAGCATGATGAAACGAGCATGCCACGAATAATGGTTTTTATCCATCCTCGTCTTCGGATGTATAACGGGGCACGTCTCAACCCTGGCGACGTCACGCAGAGCAAGGGTGCCCCCGTAATACATTTTCGATCTGATTCCACGTGAACCGTGACATATGATAGTTTACCACCCCCTAAGCTCGAGTCAGTCCCCTTCAATAAGAGCCCCGAAGAAAAACTTTTTCTCAGTGCACTTGTTAATTGCCTATTACCGTACTTTTTCGCTGCCGCCTCGCCTTATTTCTTCCTTCGAGAATCCTCCTCGATATTTTTCCCGAACAACCTTTTTCTCCTCTCTCTTCGCCCAAATACAATGAAACCTACCTCGAAAAATTTAATTCTCCTCGCAAATTGCTCAATGTAAATACTTTAATGGAACGATAATATACATGCCACTTGTTCGTTCTTTTGATGTTTTTTTTTTCCGTCTCCCCCTCTCCAGCTTGTTAATGCAAATTAGATTTTGTTATTCCAAATGAAGACATAATTTTTGTTTTTCGAAAGGTGAAATTCTCAATTTTAATACTTTCGGCCGCTTCGAATGGCGTAAGCTGTGGACACGTTCCTTGCTTTTTACGTTTCCCGGAGTAGCAGTGCTGTAATTTAATATCGGAGAGACCCGCGTGAAGAAAAAGGCTCGAATTTTTGGTCATCTCGTGCTAACTGAATAAATGGAACGTCAAGTTCCTGTCAGTCTCATGATATGACTCAGTTTTATCAGTTTTTCCCTTCAGAAGTCATCTCACGCAATTCCATTCTCGCGGCTGATTCAGCTTCCCCGTCTTATTCCCCTGCTTTTCCTCATTAATTATTTTTTCTCCGTCTTCTTGTCATATTTCGGAGAGAAATCGACAACGGCCATGATTCCCTGCCAAAGCTAATCCTTCGATGACTGCTTAATTCCCTTGCCTTTGACCAATTTCGTGTTCTTTAGATTTTTGCCTCTGACGTTTTCAAACTGATAGACGCCTTTGCCGTCCGACATAACGATTCTGTTGCAGAAATTTTGAAAAACGTTTTTTTTTTTCAGTTAAAAGAAAAAAAATATCAATTAGCTGATGCAGTTTATTTGACGTTACTTAAAGGTTTTCAGTGCTTTTTCTGCCATTTCTTAATGCGCATAGTGTGCTGAAAGGTAAGCAACTTCGCTGAATTATTTATTTAGAAAATTAAATTCGACGTTAAGGAAACCGTAATTAGTATTTTTAATGCATTATCGAATTCGGTGCTTACAAACAACATAGTCGTATCTTAGAGGTGGCTTGCCTTAACACGAAAGGTAGAAACTTGCCGTAAATTAACGGTTTTCGAGGTAATCTTTTTCTCTTTTCTTTATGGACTGAACAGTTAGCTGCTGGTGCTGTAAAGATATTGCAGCTGTGCTGATAAACGTTAGAGGAAGGAAGGTTGCAAGTTGAAATTTATAATAATTATTTTTAATAAAATCCAACAATTGTCTGTATAATAAAAATAAATTTTACCTAACTAAAAATTTTAATTTTTTCGGCTGCGTTCAACCGAGAAATTTACATTTAAATAGCATGTTGTCTGATTTTAGTTCAGAGATTGAAGGGTATATGAAGATCACCTTCGGTAAATTGATGTCGAAAAGGAACATGCAACACTAGCGTGTGGTCATTACATCAACTATGAGAGTCGAACTGAGCTATGGTAATTGCAGTCATCATTTTTATAAGCTGGAAATTAATTCTAATTGAAAAACAAAACGAAAAAGATTGAACTTCCTTTGACTCATAATCAAAAAATTTAAATTTTTTTTTGCTTTTTTAGATATATCTTAATTTCTTACTCTCCTAAATAATTTAAGTTAAAACATTGAAAAGCAAATGAAAATAAGTGAAATTGTGAAATGTAAATTTACATTCAAGTGACTGATATAGTTATGTTAAATGATTTTTCCTCGGATCCTCAATATCACTCTTCAATCGCGACAAACATATTTAAATGTAACCCCAAATAAATATTTAAAAAAAAAAAATAAATAATACCTTTTATCACTTTCTGAAAATGTAAACAATTAAATATTTCATGTGTGTTGTTTATATATTAAATTATATATATATGTATACTTATATGTGATAAAAATTACATTAAAAACAACACATAAATATTCTTCTGTACAATATCAATAAATTTTACTTTTTGTTCAGAAAAAGAAGCTTAAAATTACTGTAATATAACTTTCTTTGTAATGCGATAATTCCTGCTTCATCAGTTAATTCATAATTTGATTGAAGTTTATTAAATTTTGTTGCATTTACATGATCAAGTAACCAAGGTCAAGATTACTCGGTTACAAGATAGTGAATATTATTAAATACAATTAAAAGTGATGTGTTCATATTTTTATTAAAAAGCAATATTTTGAAAAAATGCAGAAAAAATAATTTATAAAACTCAATTTATATTAAAGTTGAAAATAATTTCTTTAATTCAATATTCAAAATTTCATTTTTAAAAGATTTTAGCTTTAAAGGATCATTTGAAAAAGTACTTTAAACCTTTTGTTTCGAATATATAATGTGAGACAAGGACAATATGTTTTTTGCAATAAATAAAATGGTTATAAGGAAAAAGAAATAAATTACGAGTTAAAGGATGGAAAGAAATTTAGGAAAAATGCGAATATTTTACAGAGTAAAAATATTAGATAATAATCTTGGAGAAGCAGATGATTGAAAAATATATGAGAAAAAAAAGAGGGACATATAAATACATTTCAAAACAAACCTCAAGAAATAAAAAAAAAAGCTAAGTTTTCCGAATAAGAATATTTTGAATCAATGTTGCTGCGAACTTTGTAACACACAAAAAAACCAAATATTAAGTTCTTATTGTTTGAAGTAATTTTTTACGAATATACATGTTCTCTTTTTATATGAACTAAAACTATATTCTTTTTCAGAGGGAATGAAGAAAGATGCGAATTTTGGAATTAAAAATTTTGTCGTTTTATTAAATATTTCGATTCATACGATAAATATTGCTGTCGCATATTATAATAATAATAATAATAATAATAATAATAATAATAATAATAATAACGCATTATAATTTTACTAATTAGGTTTTATTGAAATTATATAAAAACAAAATAAATATCACGTTTAATATTTACTCAGAAGATCATATTTGTAAAATGATAAATTTTATTTATTTGATACATTTTCAGAATCAAAAAATGTTATTGAAGACAAAATAAAATCGATCATAATGAACCGAGACCTGTGGTTTTATGGTGCTTAGAAGAAAAAAAGACCGTCCAAAATGAAATCGCGTTTTTGGATGAAAAATATTCAAAGTCATAAATCGGCATGCAAAAATATTTTAAAATTTTGACGTTCGAAATTTGAGTTTACTTACATATTTAACTGGAAATCATAATGTTCATAATATTGAAATATTACATGGAGATATGGATTGGATAACTGAAATTCTGTCTCGACTTGCGACCTTTATTTGGACGACAAAACGTAATAATCATTCTTTTAATTATAATTTCGAACTGGAATAATCATCATTTTCCCGTAGTCGAAATCCAGAATATTTCCAAAACTTCTGCCACGTTTGAATGGTCATTTGTTCCGAGATATTTCCACAATTCGGTACAAGCAAAGCTGGTTATGAACAATGTTTCAGGAATTTAATTATAGTCATCCTGTGCTGGAAACAGTCCCTTGGTCTGCAAGGAGCTTGTTTAAATCTCTTCAATTCCGGCAAATTTTGCCCATATTTGTCATCCTTAACGTCAACATCCCAGTTTCTGCTTTCATCCTGGGTAATAATCAAAACATTTACGGAGACGAATTGAGTACAATGATATGCGTATGCTTAAGGACAATAACACATAATTCTAAGGTTCACTTCAGGGAAATGTACTTGCTAAACCGCTTCCTTAACCAATGAAGATTTTAATTGTGATATTTACGATAAACCAATATGTTCCCTTTCTCACTTAATGATTAACAAAGACACTCTTTTTTTTCCATTTTTAAAATTCTAAATATTTATAAATATTATAGTGTCATATTGTTGCAGTTTAATATAGCTGAACTAGTCCCTCAATTAACATGATTAAGTTCTAGGATTTTTTGCATCCGTTATAGATTTTAATAATTTTTAACGGATTCTCTTGTTTTAAAAAGAAGTACATGGAACAAATATATTGGCTTTAATTATTCCTGAACATAAGAAAAAACTCATTAATTAATCCAAATTTAATTACTAAAATTTTGCTTTTCATGTATTTTTCATGGAATATCCTGGCAGGAAGAAAAATATTTCATGCTGAATCAGCAAACCATGTGCCACCTTGCGCAGCATTTCCTTAGTAAAATGTTATATTCATCATAATCCTTTTTTATGTTGTGTATTTTAACAAAGACAATTATTTTATTTACTTTATTAAATTTTAATTTTCACTATAGCATTTGAATAAAGGAAATTTAAAGAAAAATTTAACTATTGCATTTTACATATACTACATATAAAAAGAGAGGAGACAAAATTTTAAATTTTTCTATCTCGCTTTTATTTCATTATTACAAGGAACAAATGTATGCGAACCAACCATTAATAATTCACAGTGAATGTTTCAAATAATAAAAAAGATAGTTACCTTTAATGTATTTATATTCTAATATACAGTTTTATGGTATTTGGGTATTTTTCATATTGGAATTTACGGTATTTGCTATATTTTCAGTTTTTTTATTTTATTAAAGATGACAGCAAATATATAATAAGAATACAATTTAAAAAAAATTAATTTAAAATAGCGAATGAAAGAATAAAAAATTGAGATAAAACTGCTACAGAAAATAGAGTAAAGCGAAAGTAAGCATACTTGAAATTAAAAGGTTTTTAATGCAATTAGTAACTTTATGGTACCTGATAATTTATGCATTCATTGTGCCCAATTCTACTTCAATAGAAGCATATAAAAATATAGCAATATGGTTGGTGCATGGAAGAGGAAATGTTTTAACCTTATTTGAAAAATAATTGTTGAAAGTTCTAGCCTTTATGTAGTGAATAAATGGAAACCCCATGAAAAGGGGTTACCTAACCTTTCCGAAAGACTCTCCATATGCAGCACATTTTAAGAAGCGTAAACTTCGATGAATAAGTTATAAATAGAAGGGAAGTAAAAGATTTAGCAGAAATGATTATCATAATCGATTTTTCGGTTTTCTTTTCACATTTTCGATTCCAGCAGAGACTACTGGTAAAAATTACTCGCGGGAAAAGCATGTCAACAAGACTGTAAGATATTCTTCGTAAGGGAAAATTTCACGGGTATTAGTTTCCCATATTTTTATTATATTAATTAAAATTTTAAATGTCAGATAAAAAAACATTAATTTTACTTTATCAATTTTAAAAATTATTAAAATTAAAGGTAAAAATTTTTCTTCATGATCATTTCATCATTAGGATTATCTAGTTTTTAGTTAATGTAATTTACATTATGAAAATCCTGTAGATTATATAATGATTGTTTATATTTACATTTTGTTGCACTTTCTTTTATGTACTTATTAATGTATTTATGACTTAATTTCATTAGATTTTAGGTCAGTCTAAGACAAATATCTGAATTTTAATTTACATACTAATTAAAAATTTGTAAGATAAAACATATTTATTTTATCAAAAGAATAATACAAGGAAATGAAATTTAACTGAATTATTATTCTAAATTACATATTACTCTACTGAAAAAACATATTTATTGGATATTAATATTGTTATAAGCATTATACTGTTTTTTTTATCTACTGAAAACTTCTGTAAATTCCATTTTTTGAGTTCTTATTCAAGATTTCTCACTTAATGTAAGAGTTTCTTAACACACATAAATATTGAGATACGTATGAAGTTTTATTTCTGTTTTAAAATAATCGAATTTCTCCGTGTATTACCATCAACGTAATATAAAACATTTTTTTTGAGAATCTGCATGAAAATAAAATCCATATTGATTTAATTCATCAACCAGCTAAACTTATTTCATAGAGTACTCTTCCTACTTCCATCAGGTCCTTGATAAATGAAAATTTTAAAATATTGTTTCAGCAGCCCATCTGCTGAGCTTTCGTATTCGTATTCGGATATTGCTCTGATGATGTATATTAGTAGAAAGGAAGAGGGAAAAAGGGAAGAGGCTTTAAAAGGTTTGAAGCCAAATTCAATCATATCAAGTTAAGGAAACTCTCCGAAGGCGTATTTGCAATTTATGTTAAAAGTGGAACCAAAGCCTCAAGATTTGCTTTATTTGCGGAACATCGTTATTCACTTCAAAAATATAATGCCTCAGAGCTTGCCAATTTGGATATAACCGATATTCCGAAAGTATGGCTCTACAAATATTGATTATGCAATATCATTTTAATGTTATTCGATATCTTATAGTTTTTTGTTATTCGGTGTTTATATTTTTAGCCATTTAACACTGATATCATAAATTATTAGAAAAATAAACAAACATTTTAATTTGAACCATGCATAACTTTAAGTTTCTAAAATCAATAAAGTGCCATTCTATTGCAAATGCAGAATTTCATGGAATCACTGAACATGAAAATATTTTGTGACTAGGCCAATAAAATTTGACCATACATCTAGTTGTAAAAATTTTTGTTCGCATTAAATCAAACGCTTTGAACGAATTATCATTAATAAAAATTTGTTTTTATCTAGTACTGTATCAAATTTCATTTTTAATTAAATTTAGAAATGAAACATATTGTCATGTTAAAATTTATTTACGATTTATTTTAAATTAATATAAAATATATTTAAAAATAATAATTCAAATAACATAAAAATTCCATTGCATGTCATTAATATTTAGACATAGGTTCGCTAGTCTTAATAATTTTTTAAGTAAAATATAACTGAAAATAGTAAAAGTATTAAACGTGGCCAAATATATCCTCAATTTGAGTTCAATTCCACTGAGTTAGCTATTGTGATATATATTTCTGATTTATCAAATTTTATTGATATTGCGGAACATAAGTTTCAGATTATGGAATGCATATGTATCGAATGGGATTCCATTAATCTTAAGGTTCATCTGAAGGATTTCTGATATTCGCTGACATTCGAAACGAGGTATGTTTTGGTTTCATGTTGACTGATTTGCTAAAATTTTAATTTAGCTATTCAAATAATTAAAATTCTCTATATTTTATATTAATTAAATAAAATTAAATAAATCTTATATTAATGTACTTGCACATTACTTTAAAAAACTTGTTACCCTTTGATGTTATTATCATAAATTTATTTCATTTTTCAGTTAGTAAAAATAAATTCTATTTTCCATAAGAATTTTTAAGACCCTGAAGGAATTTATAATAAAGATTCAGATAGTCTTAAGTTCAATAAAATATTTTTTATTTTAATATTTTTTAGATATTAAATTATTTCAATTTTATTAATTAGATAAACTTTTCATTTGTCTTTAAATTTAAAATTGTAGGTCATTTCATTATTCTAACTGTTAAACATTTTAGACAATTTTTAATAATTGGTAAAGATAAATTTATTGAATTCCAGATGATTTTTGGTTGAGATGCCGAAGAGATTTGTTTTATTCTCATGACCTGCTTTCTGGAAAATGATTTATAACCTTTTCGAAACAAGTTTGATTTATAAAACCGAAGTTTGACATTTTTTTGGAGGCACACAAAGTTTTACCCTTTCGAAATGGTGAAACCTGGTGCAAAAAGAAATAAATACGACAAATAAGTTTATCCATTTATACTAGAAGGTAATTGAAAAAACATGCAATGAAATTATCGAGCTCCATGTAGCAAAAGAAAGAACACGCATTGTACAATATTGTATTTTGTGTTCATCTGTTTGAGTCAATTTGCGCTTTAAGTGCGTGCACCAAGCCATTTATCTTCTTTTACCTCCTTCGCCCATCGCAACGAAATATTTTCCTTTATTGGATTTTATCAAATTCCGTATCACTATTAGTCAATTTGGGAAATATCGTAAGGAATTAATATTTCCCAAAACCATTTTCTCCCAGATTAGCCTTTCAACATTCTGTAATGAATTTGAGCCTTTTTCATCAAAATTCCACACAAAACTATTTTTATTTAAGGACAATCTAATGCAATAATTCATAAAAGGAAGCATACTAAATTTAAAAGCAAATATATATACCAGCAAAATTTACGGAACAATACCAACTGAAAGTTGGAGAAAAGCTAATGTAAACTCAATTTAATAAATTTGCGTATAGTTGCATACAGTTCGATGATGGCTATTAATACAGAAGGAAGTCATTTTATTAATAAAATCAGGAATCAGGTGAAATTGATACATTTGTTAAATTTGTGGTTGGTATTAGCTTACGTGCGAGGATAAATAAATATTAAATAAATATGCCCTTTTATGATTCTTTTGAATACTTGCATTAAGCAGACCGAAGATAATAAATTTTTCCCCAAAACCGATTGAATACCGAATCATATGTGAAACATATTTTAAGTTATCATATAATTTGCGATCGAAAAATTCCAAATTTTAAGCATATATTATAAATCAGCGATGAAAACAAAAAATTGGCGTGCAATTGTATTCACTTTGAAAATATTTTCGTGCCGAAGAATTTCAAAGAATTCGATTAAAATTTTAAATTACTTGATATATTAAATATTTTTGGAGACTGTACAAAGACTTAACATACGTTATTTAGATTTTTAAGGATTTTTGTCGTTAAGTTTTTCCTGCGTAAAACCTTTTTTAAACCTTTGAAATAAAGAATAATTTAAATATTCTGAAATCTAATTTTCTCCAGGAATTTTACCATTACCTGAATGGCTGCGATACGAAACCCAAGCCATGAATAATGTAAATTTGCATATTATTCTTCGGGAAGTTTAGTGTAGTACTTATGGGTATTTATTGACGATTTTGGGTGAACAGCCGGAGGATGTGGTCTCAAAGTTAAAAAAAGCTTTATTTGAGAAAAACAGCGGTTGAAAGTAACTGAAAATATTTTACTATAATTCATTTGAGTTTCAGTGAGGCTGGAATCAAAAATTTTCAAGCCGGGAGAAAAACTTGAGCTTTAAATAATTTTGCCGCATACCAAGGAACGGTCGATAAAATCAAAAAAAGGGAGACAATATTTTCCTGGCTATCAAATTTCCCGGCGTCAATTTAGGAAGGATTCCGTTTTATTTACCATCATCTAAAGTTTGCATTTTCCCCAAAACCAGAAAACTTCTTTATGCATTTATATGTATATATCTGTAATACTGCGGACTGAAAATATTTAGCTTTTAATGAGGGATTTCTTTCTTCATATTATTTTTTTACTGACTGTTAAAAAAAAAAAATTCACGAGGTTTACACCTTTGTTAATTTTGTTTTGTGTATTACTTCTTCACTAACAATTTATATCTATCAAGTGTAAGAAAATTTATAAAATTTATGTATATAATAAGGATTCGACGGCTCTTTAACGTAACTATAGTTTTAAAAAACCATTTATTAGAACCGAAACAAATCTTCATTCATCCAGCGCAGACAAAACCATTATCATTGAGAAAATGAACCCAAAATGATGCTTTTAAAGATTGTATACGGGAAACTTCACTAGTTTGGCAGTTTCATAGAACCGTCGGATAAAATTCTATATAAAATTATAGAAGTTTACAGCTATATAACTAAGTTGGCGGGAAATCATGGCAAAACACCGGAGATCTCGATTGCAAACTATTGCCGCTTTTCCAGATGTAAACGCCTTTCGTTTTCGATGCAAAAAAGTGGTTTCCAATCGAAAACGAGATAATTATATCTTTTTCAGCGGCAAGGAGTTAAGTGAAAGAAAAGTTACCTGACTTTCATCTTAAGCCACGAATTTTTATTTTATATTCCCGGCCATTCTCCCGTGCATTTCCCCATCTGAAACCCGGAGACGGATGTAAGAAAATCTGCAAAAATATTTATTGATCCCTGAATCCGCGCAGCGAGCAGAGAAATTCCTGGAGAAATTGTTAAAAGCTTTCTCTCCGGCAATTTCATCGGTGAAAAGTTTCTCAAGTAAAAAAAAATAAAAATTCCTCGCGCTCGATTTGCTGCAAAGCTTAACTCTCACCTTGACAAGCTCTCTCCTGTGGTTTTATTTTCTTTTATATGATTTAGAATGAAGTTTTCTTCTCTCAACGTCTTCTTTCAAGTTAAGACATCAAAAGCTTGTCTACCGATAGGTGATTCCGAAAAAAAAAAAAATCAGGGCATTATTATGCCCGAACCATGCACAGCGTAGTCGAACACCAATTGCGATTTCTGCTGGGGGGGCAAAATATGAAAGCGTCTAACCGACAGCGAACACGATGCGACAGACGTGAAGAATCCGTGTTTTAAATTAGGATGTAAACATTCTGGAAGGAGAAAAATCAAGAAATAAGTCGTGCGCATGCCGTTTTAAAATCTTTTATTCAACAATATTAAATTGTCTAATTATAGCTCGGAGCGGTACAATTTTTATATATTACTTTTCACCCGTCAGATAATCCACAATAAATCAATGATAAAAAATCCCTTAGATCTTCGTTTTTTTCGTGGCAAGAATTAAACCGACGGCAAATAAGACAAATTTTCCCGAAGGGAATAACAATGGTATTCTGCCTTTATTCTGAAGACTTCACCGGTTTCTCAAAAAAGCTGCCTCCTGCGGGAGAAAGACTTCGACGATCCCTTCAATTCAGCATACGCAACAGCATTCCAATAGGAATTCGGCCGACGATAAGTAAAAAAAGATTAAATCGTATAAAATATTTTCATAATGACATTTCTCGATACCAAAGTAGAAAAGTTAAATAAATAAATTCTTTTGAAGGAAGCGAGATATTTTTCAAGATTTCTTGAAAGTTGTCAACGGAGCGCAGCCGGCATGATCCGTCCCCGGAATTTTTCGAGGAACAAAAATGATGAAAAATAAAATTCTTTGAGATCTTTCAAAGTGGAAGGAAAAATTATCGTTCGGGAAAATTTCCCTGCAATTTTCATTCGACAAATTTCCCTTTTATGAGGCAGGTTTGACGCCCTTTAGGTTTAGCTCCACCCGAATCATACCTTTCGCATTTTTTCTTTTTCTAAATCTTTAGTCTCCGATGTTACCGGTTGAATAAATTTTGTCGATCTCGTTTGAATATTTTCCTTGGCACACCTGAAAAAAATTATATTTAATTCGAAAAACATTATTCTTTCAAAGCAGGAAAATTATTCGAATTTGTTTGGAATTTGGATTTGGAGATTTCGATATTCAGAGAATAGAGGTGCGTCGTTGGACAGGTATAATAAGGGAAGTGATGACTTTGGCGAAGGAGATTTGATGATTTGAAACTGTTCTCTGTTGACAATGTTTTGCCTATCAATACGAACGTTCGGTTACAAGTTTTCTTGAATATTAAAATTATTGATATACAGCTAGTTATAACGGCAAACGAATTAGTTTTGCGACCCAATCACACAGCTACACATACTTGCAAATATTTTCGTAGAAAGATCTTACATATTACCGGATAAAAACAATTTTGAGATTGCTTACCTCCTGTTGTCCACATTTTACGTAAAATTTTTCGACAACTCAAAGACATTTTTCCATAGTCAAAATTCGAAATTATCAACGCAGCAACAAGATGAGATATTTCGGCAAATCTTACAATTTATCCTCTTTATTCTTTGGAAAATGTTCTGCTTTCCATCGCTTGTAGCAATCATGCCATGCAATCACCTTTGACTTTCCCTGCTTTTTAAATAATTTGACATGAGCTTTATTCTCGTTTCTTTGTATTCTTCTTCTTTCCATAATGTGATTTCCTTCTTATTCTGTTATAATAGACTGGCTTTTCTTTTACATAATTTTTTTATCGTACTTCTTTCGTGCTTTTCTAAGTTCATAAAAGTAATGGAACAATTAAATTTTTCCGTCCAGCCTGAAATGTATTTACCATGAGATATCCTAAAGTGGATGCAGCACAAATAACACGAATGAAAGATCGCTTAAGTTTTATGATTGCATTCTTTTTAGATATATTTTGTAACAGTTTTGATTTTTTACTTTATAAAATTTTAATGAATATTTGCATATTCACTCGCAGTTGTTATTACATGTTACATATAGGCTAATAAGTCGATGAAAGATTAAATGAATGAAATTTAAAAATTTTTGACATCAATTCGTGCTAGTTTTTGTGTGTGAAATTTATAACAAGTTTCCTTTCATTTTTTCGAAATACTTCCTTTATATAAATACGTTTTGTTATATCTTTCAATTTATCTCTTAAGGTTCCCTCACTGTGTTTCTATGCCTCATTATGCATTCCATCTGAACCAGGTGCTTTCTCTTATTTTAGTCTCGGTTTTGCTTTCCATTTCTCCATAATATTAAGTCTTCCATCACACCCACTATTTCATCTCGCATATGTCCTTTCTGATTTATATCTTCAAACATTTTTTGACAAAGGATTTTTTTCATTAAAAAAATTTTTGGATTTCCGTGATTGATCACTGTATATAAATAATGTTTGTTAAGGTTTTCTTTCTTTATCCTTCGGAAGTTTACTCTTAAAAAGTAGCTGCAAATACATATAGTTTTTATGAATTTATTTAAAACCGACTTGAGTGTGGAAATTAAATCAAGATATCTGAGGCATTGTACATACGTGCAATTTGATATTTCTCTCCAGTACATTTACATGCCTTTTTTCTTTTATAGATTTTTCGAACTGATTGTCTACTACACAAGATTTTGGTTGCTTATTTATACCTATTTTTCAAATACTGTATTTTTTAATTTCATCATTAACCTCTTGAGAAATTTACTCACTTACTACAGTTTTCTAGTAAAAGAAAAAAAATTTAAATGTATTTTAAAATTAACATTTTTGATTATTGCTTAAATGTAATGACTTACAAAAAAGTGGCCTACTATGTTAATTACATTAAGGTATTATAATATCAAATTTAATTTCATGTCACGACTCCTTCATTCTAAACATTACCTCCTTAATTTAAGTATACCCTCTAACGAATAAATTAATATTGTATTAAAGAATAACACAGCTTATGTATATTATATTTAGTAATGTTGTCTTAAATCTCGGAAGTATATTTGCTTAACAAAACAAGCATTAATTATCAAAATATTCGTGTTTATATTTAAAAAAGATTTTGCCATAATACTGCGTTGAAATGTCAATTAAATTAATCGAAATATTCTACTTTTCTAATTTCACAAGAATTTTTATTTTTTTTGTAAAAGTCTTTCCATTTCCATTTTTAGACTTTTGATATTGTAAAATAGTTTTTTTCATGTTAAACAAGATGCCATGTTATTTCCTAATATTTTTTTTAATATTAATGGTAGTAATGATCTAAAGTAAAATCAGAATAGCACTTGGTTTTTTGATTAACGTTAGTACTTTATCTTCCCTCAACGAACGATGTCTCATTTACAAGGTATTTTTCTCTGTTTGATTGCCCGGTTTTTTTTTTCCCTAAATATCATTCCAAAACGTCGTGGCTGCGATCGATAAATATATTTTCTACAGTGCAAACGGCGAACAAAATTATGAAACGAATTACTTTGGCAATTTTTGCATAACTATGAAAAGTATACAGTTAGCATTTGAATGGGACTAAATAAAATAATATGATATTTAATCAGAAAATATTCTGTTTTATATTTGATATTGTATTTTAATTGCGCAGCAGCGGAGGCATTAGCGGTCTTCATTAATATGCATTAAAAACGCTATTCTCTAAAAAGAACAGAGCCATTAGTGGCCGTTCTTGGGAAGACATAAAACAGCCTCCTAAGGAATATTTTCTGCATTTTTCGGAATGAAAGAATTATTTGAGCGCTCTTTACGTCCGGAGAAACTCCGGAGAAAGCTCCCATGAGTTCTGGTCAGCAGAATGAAACTTCGGCGTGAAAGAAAAAAGAAATATGAAAGGCAAGTAAGAGAAAAAAAATTCTGTAATTTTTCATTCATTTTGAGGATGCATTTCTCGGAGCGACGCATGCCCGATTGCCCCTGGAGATGTCGCTTTCCAGGCTTCCAGATTCCAAACGAGTCCCGACTTCCCAGCGAAGCGCTATGCGAGTGTTTCCTCCAGAATATTTCCTTTACGCGTCGCTGCATTTTACGTGCCCCGGTGTCGCCAAACGCATTAATCGCCTCCGCCACACTTCGGTGCTTTAAGTGGTGCAGAGTGATATCATATATGTTCTATGCATTTAGGAAAAAAAGAAAAAAATTTTAAAAATTAATTTTTAACACGTGTAGCCGATGAATGCATAAAGAAGTTATATTAAAAAAATTTTCGACTTTTATTTTAATATTTTGTTTCTTGTTCGTTTAATTTTTTTTAATTTTTTATTTATTTATTTTTGTTTAACGTATATATGAGATATAGTCGAAAAAATGCTCTCGCGGAAATTTTTGAAGTTATCTAATTCGAAACATGTGCGCTCAAATATCATCTAAATGTGAATTATTACTGTGGCTTTAGGGAGTACATGTAACATTCAAACAATGTTAAACAAATGACCGGGATTCTCATCAGCAGTTCAGCAAGGTAATAAATCAGATACAATATGGATAATATATACAGATTAATGAAATTCGTTATGTCAGATTAAGATTAAGTATGTTCATATTTATTAAACTTAATTACCAGCAAATTCCCCTAGCTTCTTTTTCAGTCGTTAAAAACAAATTATAAAAAAAAAATTAAAGCAAAATTACAGACGACTAGAAGCATGCAACCAAGAGAATTTGATAAAAATTTGAAATCTTAAAAAAACATACAGATTCATATAAATTTTACATTTGTTATAAAAGCGCAAATTAATATACTAGAAACTTTTAATGAATGATTTAATGAAAAAATACGATTTATAAATCTTATATAGGATATAAGAAAATATGCAAAAAAAATTATAACTTACCGCCGCAAATTTAGATTTAATAATAGCAGCATGTAAGTGATGCTGTAGAACGATTTGAATTAATACGAGAGATGCTTAAATCTATTCATGCAGATTAAATTATAATGATAAAAATATTTTTTTGATGGATTCATTACCGTTTTTTATTATGGAAATCAGTTACACACTTAAAGCTCTTAAGTTAGGTTCTTCAGTGATAAAATTCAAGTTTTCTTAAAGTTGACATTGAATTAACTTTTCATATTTCAAAATTCCTAAATTTTCTACAGTCTTGCTGAATAAACACAGAAAGAGAGTGTGCTAGATTTTCCGATGGCCCGTAGCGTTCCGTTGCTCGCAAAGAAAAACGTTGGAAAACCTTTATTATTTCAAACTTTTAGTATACCACGAATGTGGACATCTGAGGAAGTTGCCAGCATTCCATTACTCATGGGGCTGTATCAAAATCTCTTTCAGCAAATCTATAATTTGCTTCAAAGCAAAACCCTCATTAGGCAGCCTTTCCCTTTCCTCGCTGTGAGTAGCGGATATTGGATTTTGAGAGAGAATGGTGATATTCAATCTTAAGCTAAGTTCCGTCTATTTTCTTTGTCAAACTCTACTCTTCTAATGCCCCGACTAATTTTCTTAGCTCTCGAAACCTTGTAACTCAATTCTTTATGGGAAAATAACTCATTTATATGTTTCATATAATATTTCCCTTTAGTAATTTTTTCAGTAAAAATATTAGCTTAAACTTCCAAAACTATTTATTAAAAATGATTGATAACAAAAATGTTATAATGAATTAGTATTTTCTACTTCAAAGATTTGTACACTGAAATTAACTTATGAATATATTTAATTTTACTGAATGACGTTGTGATATTTTATTTTTTTAAAGTTTATTAATATTTAATACCAAGTCAGATTTTAAAGCACATATCGAAAGAAAACATATGTCTTTTTATATATAAGTATCTGTTTTGCAAGTCATTTATTATAAATGCGTTGCAAAATTCTACGATTATTATTCCAACATGTCAACAAAAACTACTCATATGGAAAATTTGTATATTTTGAATAATTATTTACTTAGATGCTTAGCTGATAAATCTTAGTGTTGAATTCTTGCATGTAAAATTTACATTAAATATTTTTAATAAAATAATATTTAGTCCCATAAAATCTCACATTTTTTGTGCAAATTCTAAATTTGTTAAAGCCTTCTTATTTTAAAGATTATACATTTAGTATATCAAGGAAAAAATGAAATTAAAAATACTTTTGTATATGCAGTGAGGGAAATATTATGGGAAAAGAAACGAAGATGAATTTGTAAACTTTAATTTCATTTTAACTTAAAATTACAAAATATCATTCTTGTCTATTTAATTCATTTACATTATTTTAAAAATGTCAATAATTCCAATGCAATTTTAATGAAATTAGAAATATGAATGAAGTGCAAAATAGTTTATATTATGAATTTGGAAATATTGCGTAAGGGTATTTGAAAAAAATGGTGAAGAGTAACTTTATTTTTGAGAAATTAATCCTGAAATAAAATTGTTAAATATGTTATTCAAAAAAAATTTAAATTAATAAAGGTCAGTGTATATTAAATGAATTAATATTTGAAAACGTAAAAGCAAAAAAAGTGAAATTTTTTGTTAAAAAAAAGTTAAAGTTTTATTAGTATTTAGACGTTCGAAAAGAGGTATAAATTTTAAAAAAATTATATCCTTAGTAATTATATTAAGTAAGATTACAATGTCGGCATTTTATATAAAAATTGACCATTGATATATTAACAAAGCCCGTAAAAGAGATAATAAATGCCATTAGACAGACGATAGATACCAAGAGATAATGCTGCCATTTAGATATACGATTGACGTTTCTTCTAGGTTAAATTAAAAACCAAGAGACAGGCTTTGAAGATTTTAAGTAATTGAAATTATTTCACAATTTCTCTATTTAAAATATACTAATTCATATATGTTTACACAGAAAAGAATTACTCATTTTTACGAGATATTTTGACTTAATGTCAGATGAATATTGAAATACTTCTCATTAAACTTGTATGTTTTATTCGGAATATTTTAAATTTAAAATCGATAAATGATTGTCGTAAGCTTTGTGTGCTATTAGTACTTAATACTTAAGTTTTTAATCCAAAAAAGTTCCGTATATTTTAAGATTTAGATATAAAACAATAAAAAAAAAAAAAAACTTACGAGTTTCTCATTTAAACAGTCAAGCAAATGGTAGAAATAAATTTTTTTATGAAAATTCTGAGGTTAAAATATAAGTTTAAGCACGATGCTTAAAGTTGACTTGTATGAGCTTTTCAAATAAAACCAAAAAATATAATACTTTTTCGAAATAAGAGGATTGTATGAAAACAACTTAAAAAATACCGTTCCCACTGATGCTTTAGTCGGCGCCATTTAAAGAGTAATAATTTAAATGGTCGGAAAATGTGGATCCAACGGAAAAAAGCCGTGAAATAATGTGGCCGCCAAAATATTTGCAATGAAAACAGGAAAACAAAAATTATAAAAAAGGGTTTTTCACTTTAGGTTTGATATATGCCTCATTCATTTGATTATATTTAGATGCTGCAATTCATAATTTAGAAAAATATCGCAGTATTGAATGATATTTAATTTAATTTTTTTTGATTGAACAAAAATCAAATACGTAAAAAGGATTAGCTCGCACTTTAAGAAGTAATTTTGATATTTATAACGCATAACAGCAAAAATCTAAATAGAAATTATGAAGACCGAAGAACTGGATTTGGGTTGTTCGAAAACAAAATAATCTAATCACCTTGATAAAATATTAATATATATATATTTTTAAATACCCTTAGATATAATGACTTTAAAGTGAAAAATAAATCCGATGATAAATTAAATTTTCATTCGCCCAACATTTTAATGAAAGAATAACAGGAAAAGAGCTAGGGGGCCGCTATAATGCTGCGAATTTGATTTTATGATTCCATTCTCAAAATTTCGTTTCATCCCCTTCATCATTCTTGTATGGCCACCGAAAAATTTTTATTTACCCTGAAAAAATTAATTCCGATTCTTTCCCTGAAGAAGTTCCTTGAATGCTTCCAACTTCGATAAGATGGTGATCGCAGCCGAAACTTGACAAAGTAACAGTTAAAACCCCGCGGTTTGTAGACGGCCAGAAAGAATAAAAATAAGAATGAGCCGTCATTTTATGAAGAGAGCAAATAATGCGATTTGCCCAACAAGGAATGAAACTTTAAAGTAACTAAACCTTTTCTGAAATGCTTTTGAATTTAAAATAAAAAAAAAAAATAAAATTTTAAAAGAAAACAGTTACGGAAGGTCCCATTTCGATATAAATATTACTTTTTGAAATATTCGTATAATATGAAAAATATTTTTTTCAGAGGTCGACATTTCACTTATTGTATTAATGCATATAATATATGATATTAAATTGCATAACCAAAAGCGGCTCGCGAGATGAAATCGCGAATTAAAAACACATTTGGTAAAATTAGTTTCTCATTTATTAAAACGAAAACGTTTGACGTCTTAACAATGTTGTAAAATTTTTCAGGTATACAATGAGTATTAAAGTAGCAAAACATCGTGGGAAAATAATGATAAACAACGTTTTATCTGCTGAAGGGATTTTTGCATTCGCCGACGTGTATTTTCCGTACGAGGTTAACGGATGTGCGTTGAAAATGAAGAATTAACACTATAGAAACGCCGACTTTTCATTTTTCAAAGTTCCCTACTGATCATAATAGTGTCTCAGTCAAATAATTTTAATTTATTTTTTTCAAAGTAATAAGAAATTGCATTTGGATTCTTAATACCGAACTTTAATATTACGTACAAAATTAAATACTGGAAAAATTGGAGTTCTATTCCATTTGTAGTGCGTAACATCACTGTGCCAAAACTTATATCGTTATGGCATATCTATTATGCGAGTTAAAAGACTTAATTATAGAAAATTTGCATGATTAACACGCACAACGGATGAACTTTCGATGGTTGCGAATTTTGAAAAGTGTTCAAGAAGAATAAATGGGATTAGTTTCAATGCTTTTCTCTATATTTTGTTTTAAAAAACTGGGATCTGTGAAAAAATTTAAATGTAATATGTAAAGGTAGTTAATAATATTTTTATATGGTTATTCTGAATAAAATTTACAAATAGAAGTTTCATGTACAAGAAATGCGTATCAAAAGGTAAGACCTACAGGCATGTAAAAAACGTGCTGAACTTCGAAGGTTTTGTTCATACATAATATACGCTTATACGTACGCTTATTGAGATGCGAACGGTTCACGTGAAAATTACCCCAAACGACCTCCGAAATGGTTTCCTCTTGCATCTCTGTTTTTATAACTTCTTCCCCTAGAATCCTGCAGTTTTCGTATCTAGACAAGGTTTATTTCCCGCACTGAACAGTAGGTAAGCCGTGTGGCGTTGAGAAGCCTTTCAAATTCAATAACCTACCTCTTTATCCGATACAATGTTATCTTCGAATGGGTATCTGATTCGTAAATTTGGATTTTCATGTATTTTCTTTCTTTAAAGGAATCTGAACAGTGAAAATCCTATGTTGAAATGGAGTAATTTTTATGTTTTCAGCACAGGATTTGCTGTTTCAATCTCGTTTTAACCGCTTTACAGAATGTGACTTGGATCGTAGTAAATCGGCCCGGAAAGGTTACGAGGAATTAGAGAGACATCAGTTATGATTCGGGAAATGTAGGATTAATTGCAGAACGATCCTCCACCAAATGCGTAAATATATAGGTTTTTGAGAGGCTTAGGTTCCCATAGATGGACTTACCAAGATTTTTAGTTTTGCCCATTTACATATACATATTAAGCTGAATTTGACTGTCTGAACTTATCATTCGGAACAACAAGAAAAAAATCTATATTTCTGAAGACGAATTGTGATTCAATACTTTTCTCATTGACAAACATTTGGAGCATTAATTCTTGAAAATGCTAATAATAATAACTTACTTAATATTTTATTATTGTACATTTTACTTCGAATCTCTTCCTGGTTCAAAACCGGGAAAATTAAAAAAAAATTCAATATTTTCATTAATAAATATTTTAGTAATTACAGGTAAATTTGATATCTAAACATCTTTACTTAATCAAATTATACATAGAGATATGAAAAGGAAGTACATATGAAAAAATTTATACAGTTTGTAAAAATATTTGGTTCAAATGAAATTAAGCATTACAAGTTAAGTAACTAAATGGAAAGTATAGCCATAAATTGGTTCTAGAGGTTTGGCAACGGTCATCAAATTAACCTCACACTGAACCCTGTATTTTCCACAATGCACTTATCAAATGAGTAAATTGTTGAAATTTTCCCTTCACATTTTGTTGCATGTTGTACGCTAAAAAATTCTAAATAAATTACTTTCTTCTAATAAAATACAGCGATCAGTTATGTCTTTTTCCGGTATTCAACTGCGATGATCAAATTGATAACCAAGCTTTTATTTGAATATTATCAGACAAAATAATTTAAATTATCGAACATTCAGAATTTTAAGTTATAAAGAGGCGTAAATAATATGCAAGAGAAAACATGAAAAATCGAAGGGTAAATAGTCGTGGAATCATGCAATCACCATTTTTCAATTGTGCACTGATTCGTGTAGAATGTTTTTGCATTTATTACAAGTATGGTGAAATTGATCTCTAGAATGGCTTGGATCTTACTGGTCCATGAATCTGGAAGATTCAAGATGAAATAAAAACCAAATGGCGCTAATAACAAGAAGTTTTTAATTTCTTTTTTATTATAAACAGATTTTGTGACAAATTATTTTGTCGTGGTCTAAAAGTCTCATCCCTTTTTTAGCTATAGTTTTCAAGAACAGTAATGCTCTCCATATCCTGTTGATTCATTTCAATATAGGTTATCTGCCTTATTTGGACCTGAGTTTAGAGCCTCATCTTCAAAAGAATAAATTATTTCTTTTAAAAATTAAAAAAGATAAACTTTGGTTTACTCCTTAATGACAATAATTAAGAATATCTAAATCGGTAGATAAACAAATTTAGTTTTTAAATGGTTCGAATGTGACATATTTGAAGAGGGTGATTTCACTTTAAGTTTACAAACTGAATCAAAGCATACAAAATAGAAAAGGACTATTTCACAATTCATTCAAATAACTTTTGAATAGTTTTTTCTTTTTTTTCTCTTACATCAAATGAAATCCCAAGAGATTTTGACTCAACCCAATTTATTATTCTGGTGAACAAAAATTTGTGCAAAAAAATATTTTTGTTCAAAAGTCTCTGACTTTAATTTAGAATTACGCAGTACATATATTCATAATGCCGTAATGTGCAGTTCGGTTATTCATTCAGTTTATAAGAGATATTATGTGGCATCACTTTCATTTACTTTTCTCACATATTGTTCGTGACAAATAATTTAAAGAAATTCTGTTTGCAAAGAGATCGTTAATGTTGCTTAAATTTTTTCTTTTTTTTTAAAAGTAAAGGGCAGCATCATTCTTAGACAGTGGTGTGCTATGAGAATATCGACGATAATCTCAGCTAATAAAGTTAGTATTTAAATTTAAGAGTATTTAAGAACTACTTATAATAATATGCGCCAAAAATTTTATTTTGGTAGACCATTTCGTCTTTTATAAAGATTCCAGGCTAAAATAAATTAAAATTACAATGTGAATGTTAAATCGCTAACAATTCATCAATGTTCCATGCTGCTTCAGAAAACATTTTGAGATGCCACCTGAATCGGCAAGTTTTCGCAACTATTACTATCACAGTAATCAAGCCGTGGCAATCATGGGTGGGGAAGATATAAGTTAACACTATTTAATCATCTATGCACGACAAATCGATCTCCATTTAACTATAATATTATTCATAAATTATTCATACTATAAACTGATATTAAAAACGGTATATATATATCATTAAAATTAATTAAAATATATTGATATAAATAGCATAAGCATCGCATATCGCATATTACAACAGCATTTATTAACTTTAATCAATATTTTCTACTTACAATTACCTTCCAGTTAAAATTAATTTCTCGAAATTTCTCGCTACTTTCGTAGCAAATCAAATTATTTCAAGAATATTCTGGTTGGATACCTGAATAAATATAAAAGGTAATGTATCACATTTTATTCTGTTTACTTTTCTATAAAAGATTTTTCTTCATAATGAGTTTTAAAATTCCACATTCATTTTAAAGAAATATCACTAATTTAAACTACAGAAAACTGATTTTTTCTAATAATGCTATCATGAACGTTAAACGTTAAAAATTTTTTATGTAATATAAAACATTTGACGTTGGATTAAAGTTAATTTTAATGTAATATTTAATATATTTTATATTTATAGACAGACAAATACTTAAATATAGACGAATAAATAAAGAAATATATAAATGACTAGTATTAATAAAATCTTGTGATTTTTCTGAAATCAAAAGTGTTTCCACATTTGTGAAATTTTCTTTTTTTGTTTCAATATTAGATTGTATAATAATTTAAAAATCAATACGTTGTATTTCTTCATTTAATAAGCATCTTTATTTGTTGTATGTTGTGGAATCGTTTTTGCTCTCAACTAGAGGCTGCAGGGAAAAAGGTCGAAATTACTATGCCGTGATAATCTGAAAATTTTTCATTCAGGAAAGTCATTTTAACGGATTATAAAAATTTTCCAGTATAGGAAGTTTTAATTAATGAGGCAAACAATTACATCAGGGCCTTTTTTTTAAAGTTTCAAAATTCCTTATTAAAATGCAACTTAATTAAGGTGCACTACGGAAAAGTTTCTAGGACAAAATTCGTTCACAATTTGATTTCATTCAAACTAAATAATGGGATTCACATTCTGCAGTAAAATGATTTCAATTGTACGAAAAATGAGTGTAATATTTTAAAAATAATATTTAATAACAATTTAAAACAATTTAGGTCGAATGTTACCTTTTTACATAAATGGCAGCTAAAATGTTCTCTTTAAAATTAATCATTTTTGAAACTGAAGTCGTTGAAATGAAAATAATGATTATTTTTTTTAAGATATGAAATTAAGAAAAAAATTACATATGTAAGTTTAAGCATTTAAACAATATTTAGAGTTTAAGTTTAAACATCTATAATATTGAACAAGATTAATTTTTTAAACTGGGATTTAAAGTTTAAAAATTTAGTGCACCTCAAAAAATAAAATTTATTTTTGTTATTTTATATTAATGTATCTAATGTATGAAAAGTTTACAATTTATTTTTCGATTGAATTGCTTAAGCTTAAATTTTCAGATATACGCATGTAAAATAAATATATATATATTATTTAAATATAATGGATGGTCTTTACATTTAAAATAGCTTGAGGTATTACAAAATCGAGAATATAAGTTTAAGAAAATTTATTTTTCACATTAATATTATCTCGCTTTGATATAACGGCAACAATGTTAACTGATCCAGTGTATATTTATAAAACTGTAATATTATGTTACAAAAAATATCTCACTGAATTTATCTTAAAAACTCATTTTTTTTCATTGCAGTTTATCTCAAAAAAATATAATCCAAAAACCATATAAACTAATAGGCAGTAAAACGGTTTATGATGTATGTAAAGGAAATTTTAGGAACTAAATCCGACGCTTTTTTCATTGTTTTCTTTTGCAACATCAGTGTTAACAAATTTATATTATTGTTAATAGAGTATTATAAGTTTAATATTTATGCAATATCAAAAATTACGATTGATACGTTTGATAAATATATAATAAAAAAAAATTGTTTTTAATCATACAAATTAAAATAATTTTTAAGAAAATTTAGAGTGAACAAATTTAGATATAAGAAAATGTTTTGCAATTATATAAATTTATTTTGATAAATATGAAAGAGATGATACACGAATATAATACACACAACACAATACAGTATGATATGGGCCTAGGAAACCGAAAAACAATAATATAAAAATATGATTTATTTGTATAGTAAAAATTTCCCTTTCTTAACGGATTATAATTTTATAATGACGGAACTTTAACAAAAACTTTGAAATCATAGCTTTTTGAGCAAAAAATCTTAAGATAAAACTTTTATAAGAATTTTTAATAAAAAATTTCATAAAATTTTGCAATAGTTAAATATAACAGTCAGATGTAAATATTCTAATTTTGAATGTTAAATATTATGTAGACAATTTATACAATTTTAGTCCACCATAAGAAATCTATTCGAAGCATTAAAGGATTGATTTTCTGCCAGTGTAATAGTGATATATGTGCCCATAAAATTTTATCCTTTGGAGAGTTCCCAATTTCGCATTAAAACATCTTTCAACTGAATCTTAATTAGAGTTCCCGAATTCCGGCCATGGATTTCCGTCTTTGGATTATTAAATACACCTCGGAACCTAAATCCAGGGCAAGAATATTGATCTTTGCAACTTGCGGAAAACTAACAAGAATGTTGTTGCAATTTTTTAATCCAAATTATTTTGCGAAAATTTCAACTTGTTTCCCATACTATGTCTAGCGGCAATCCAAAAAGATATTATGTTAAAGTTTCTTGCCTTGCATTATAACAATCGAATTTTTATTTTATGTGAAATTTCAAGAATCTTTTTTAGTGCATCGATTTTTAAACATTCATTGAATCATTTTGTTTTTCGAAAAAAAAAAAATAAATAAATGTTATTGATTTTAATTTCTGGGAGTTCCGATTTCTGGTTCTGTCAATAAAACTGAGATGAATATAACTTAAAATTCATCTCCACATTTCGAACTTCGATTCGATGTAAGGCGCTAAATTTTTTGACACATAAAAAAAAAATAAGAAATTCAGAAATTTCACTTCATTTTATGCGAAATTTTTAGCGAGGAATTTTGCTCTCTGAGGTACAATTTTAAAAGTAAAAAATGAAGTTCGACGTTTAAAATTAATTTTGAAGCAAAGTAGGATGTGTCGTGAAAATTTACATCAGTGCAATAATCATAATTTATTTTTGCTTTTCACACTTAATATATAGATTTAAAATTTTTAACAAACCGACGTTAACACATCAAATTTTCGACTGATATACAATTTGAAATCTGTTTTAAAACACATTTGCTGTGAATAATGTTACTCTGGTAAATTTATGTTTTTTATCTAAATATAAAGCCCGAAATGAAACCTGACAGAAATAGTGAAAATACGGTCGTCAATCGTGTCAAGATTTCGAAGATATTTAGTCTTACTCCAAATCGAAGGCTTCCAAATGTCGCTCAGAATGTAACCAAATAAAAGCTTTTGCGCTGATTGAAATAATTAAGGCCGGGCGATCTCAAAAGCCTGTCTCCCCAATAGATTACCCAACAATCTACTAAGCTCCTTTGTCTATTTGAAATTTATTTGATGACTGAAATGGTAGGGCCTCAATTTTGTCATTCTCCATTTATTTAATTTTTTTTTCCTCTCTTTCAGCACAAAAGTAGCTGTTTCATTTCCTTTGTTCCAGCATTTTAAATATAATTTTTTCTTATGATTAAATTTTATGTAAATTTATTTGAAATTATACTCATTCAAAATTAATGAATCCAGTTAGCAGTCCTCACATTTATTTTCCTCATACATATTGTTATTAGTTCCGTTATTGCCAGATAAAAATAACAACCAAATTAAAGTAAAAAAAATACGTAAAAACAATCACTGCACCTCATTATAATCCTACTATTGACATCAAAATGAGATATAGTAATAAAATTTGGCAATAAATTATGTATTTTCAAATAATAAAAAAATACAAACAGAATGCACTACATACGATGTTCTTTAGAAAAGAAGTTTTTGTAAGTATCAAATCACTGTTTTCTAACTATATTTAGGAGCATAGACGGATCGATAACTCCGCAAATACAAATATGATAAATTCGATCGCTGTAATTATAAAGCATAACAATAGTAACTATTACAATTAATTATAATGCCTAAGGCAATTGTTCAGCACTGCTGTATAAAGGGTGTTAATACAATATACAATGGTGTTTTGCTAGCATGAGGTCTACCGAGTCTTAGGCATTTAACCAGAAGAAATTAATTTTCCAACTTGGTTATTGTAAAAAACTTGATTTATACCAAAACGTAATTTTTAAACTTCTGTAACAATTGAAATAAGTAGGAAAAAGTGTAAAATAAAGCATCAAAAGCTAGATTTAGTATACAATTTGCTCGGTTTAACTAATGTCGTAACTGCTCAACAGACATTAGGTAATGTCATAATATTAGTAATAAGAAAAAATCAAAAGCAGTAAACGCTTTTTATATCTTATAATAAAAAAAATACTAAACATAAGTCTTCAAAAAAGTTAAGTTGTAACTTTTAAAGGTTAAAATATAATGAAAAATGTTGAAATTCTTAGTTTTTTAGTTATAGTGTCTTAACAGACGGTAGATTGCATGTTCTATAATAGAATCCAGATGTGGATTTGATTAATGGTTTAATAATTAGACCGTAAAAATTTGTGATATGTAGATATTAAAGAAGAGATTATAAAATTAAAAAATATAGTACTAAAAAGCTGATTATAATAAGAATATTTTAAAGTTATATATTTTTAAATAAGTAGATTAACTATATATATTTAATAAAAAATTTCTCGATTTAATAATTTTTTTATTGCCTTTACTAATTTCAACATGGTTCATTTGGAACTTTGCATTTTACGTACTTATGAGGAAATATAATAAAAGTTTCTGATTAAAGTTAATCTAGAGAACATGATTTTAAAAAAATTATAAGTTTTAAATGACGTTTAATTAAAGATAATTACTTATCTTTTGGTTATATTTTTTTAAAAAAAAAAATTAGAAATTGTATAGTAAACGAACGTTACATAAAAAACAATATAAAACTTAAGCATTGAAGAAAATTAAGATTTTGTAGTTGAAAGTTTTACAACTAATAATAGTATTATTAATCCATTCTAAATGGAAAAATCACACTATCGATTGGAAAAAATACCATATAAATGTTATTGATTTTTATAGTAGTGTGAATTTGTTTTATTTTATTTTCCATTTATTTAAATGTTCCTGTTTAGCATGTTCAAAAATATATACATATGGCAGTTTTTTTGAAACTATAAGTGTGCAAGTCGATCAAGTAAATTACGTTAAAGGAAATTTAACCAAACTAATATTCATTATGTGATATAAATAAGATTTAAGACGTTTTCGCAATTACTGGAAATATAATATCTCTTGCTGGCAAATTTTCGATGGAGGAAATCTGATTTAATAATTTTTTATAAATAAAAAATTCATTTCACGGTTTTTCCGAAAAATAAACTTACATCACATTACTTCTGTGTTTGGAATACAAACTTGTTCTTTGGAAATGGGAATAAATTAGCACTTATTCTGAGGATATCGGTCACATAATCATTCACAATTTAAAAAACAGGTAGAATACATCTAATTCAATCTCGCAGAGAACTGCAGTTGGTTAAAGTTTCAATCTCTTTGTGGCAAAATCGTTAAAAAATTTTTTTCCTAACTGCAAATGTTATGTGAGCATATTTTAAGTTTAATATCCTTCTTCCCCAAGATACTCCCAATCCGAGCAGTTAGTGCGTTGAAACCTATCTACCGACATGCACAGATTTTGGCTACGGCAGTTGCACTTCCATGTTTCAGTATCCATCCATCACCTTGTCGCATTCAATATGAAACTTCCTCTTTATGAAAACCACTTCCAATTTTCGCCGAAACTTTTCAGAAATAGCATTATTGAAATCCGGGTAAAATAATATTTTCAATTCCGAGATTTTACATCGGCTTTCAATTTTTCCCTTTCAACTTAACTAGATTTTCTCCTCGGACGAATCCAACATTTTTTCCGAAAGAAAATTTCTTCCGATCGCCATTGAATCTTATCCGCCGTATATCTGAGTTTCGGACAAAGATGAAAATTTAATGTATCTTGAAACGACTCCGTGGCCGACCAACGGTAGGAAAATGGAAAGGAAAAATAATCGAAAATGCTGAAAAAGAATAAAATGGCATTTTCTAGCGTGTTAGTCCATTATTGCCGGGTGCGAGACGCTTTTCGACCCGAAATAAACTTGTTTTCTTCTTGGTTTATTTACCCGAAATTTTTCGCCACTTCAACCAGCGGATAATTTTTTTTAAACTTGGTATAAAAATTCCCAAAATCTCATTCCTTTTCGCCAAATAAAAAAAGGTGGTGGAAGAAATAATCTTTTATTAAATGCAATTTCATATTAATTGCCTTCAGCAAAACCAAATCAAAAAATGTTAAACTTTTTTCCAGTGTACGAACGTTAAATGTGCGACCGGAAAAATAAACTCGTCTGATATCCAACGTGAAAGCCGTCCCACAATAGATATTTCTACAGATTAAGAGAAGTCGGAATTGGTCATAATTTAACCAACGAGACTACAAAACTGACTCTTATATAGTGATTACTTCATAGCCAAGATCGCATTGAGGAGCCTGCAAAAGGTTTGAATGTACAGGGAAACAGAATTTAGAGAACACATTTGAAGTTTACATTAAATTAAATGGGATTTTACGGCCCAAGAAATTACTTCATCATCAAGATTAAGTTACTTAGTGCCATTTGATTTTATGAGAATTTCCCTGATTATCCATTTCTTAACTAATCGAACAAACTAATGATCAGTGTAATTATTATTACCGTATTCGATTGTTCTTTCAATTCATGGTTTTTATGATTAAAAGATTACCTTCAATCACACTTAAGTTTAAAGTTGCTGCACGATATTTTTTTCAAAATGAGAGTGACTGCAACATGTAGCATTTAAAATATTTTCGGTCTGATAGTTGCATCTCTCATACGATTTTTATTGCGTCTTCAATCTTAGAGAATTTTTTATTACTGCTTGCATCACTACATGAATGTTAAAACGTAATTTGTTCTTCTTCAAACTTTGCAGAAAGCATTTCCAAAGCGCTGTTACAACATTCTTTGAGATATTGCTTATTTCTTGAAAATTAAATCTCTTTTTGGGTTCCCGTAAGAGAATTTTTAATGATCCCTAATGTAGTGCTTACCTTAACGCTTTTATCTTGGTTATCTTTTCCCTTTTTCAACAATAAATAACTCTAGGTAAAACCTTTTTTTATCACTAATGGCCAGAACGGATTAATTTTACGATTCCCCCTGTTTATAAAATTATTACTGCCCTGTCCGGCATAAGGCTTATGGTTTGCTAAAACTAAAATCTGACTTTCCAATATGTAATTTAAAATTTTTTTTTTACAAATTTTATCTTATAAATAAAGGTAAAAACCGTCTAGACTTTTATTACTCATTTAAGTTTATCATCTGGTAAGAAATTTTTAATTTAATAATTTTTTAATTTGGATTTAATTATTATATAATTAAAATGAAATCGATTCTTGCAAGTTTCTTTTGTTATGTATACCTGAATACACAAAATCCTATGGTTGTATTTGAGCTCTTATTTATGTCTTAATCCACTTCGAAACTGTTTTCGAAATGTAAGAAAAACTATTCGGAAAAATCCGATAACGCGCATTAGGATGTGTAAAAGTGATATCGAATTTAACTTAATCCGCAAGTGATGCTTTGCCTGATTCATTTTCCCGTAGAATCTGAAAAATTGGTCAAATGGAGGCAGAAACTTTTAATTTGAAGTTCATATATAGTTTTTCGTAAATCGAATTAAATTTAATTAAACTTAATATGTTTTTTATTCGCGAATTCGTATTCCAATTAACTTCCTAATTTTCGGTCCATAAATGTGTTGTTCAATTTTACCTTTGCCAATACATAATTTTCCTCAATTCCTTTAGTGATTACCGGCCAAAATGTATGGAACAGAAGAATTCATTATCTGCGTTGCCTCGCATCTTTTTATGTTCATTACATTATAAAATCCAATTCCGAGAGATCTTGGCAGAAGAGGTGGGTTTCGACACGAATTATATGAAATGGAAGAAAATGTTAAAATGGATAAAGCCCAAAGTAGGAAAGAAAAGGAACAGAGGGGAAAAAAAGAAAAATCGGAGAAACACTTATTGAAACGATTTCCCAAACATGACGATATTCTTGATAATGTTTCCATCAAAAATAATTTATGTTATGCAGCAAGCTGAAAAGTTTATAAATTTTGGAAGAATTTGGTGTATTGGGAGAAAGAACCGTTTTAGGTAACAATTTTAAGAGATGTGAACAATAAGAACAAAAAAAAATTACTCTTGTCCCTCCATAATGTACCGTATATTTCTTTCATGTTTCGCTTTTATTTCAAGATCCAAAGCTGATTAAATATGATCTTAAATGAATTCACTAGGTTAGTGTTGGCTTAGATCCTTGATCTGTAGGCTTATTCAAAAAGTTCATAAAACAATGGACAACTAAATGGTTTCTGAGAGAAAGGCTTGCTTTTGAATAACGGAACGATCGTCCAGATATCTTTCCTCATGTATTTAAGATTTATTATAATAAAAGAAGTGAAAATGGTGTTTTAAAGAAGTATTTTAAATATAGCAGTTAAGTAAATAGCAATAACTTTTGTTATTTTTATGGCTAATTATTTGTTCTGCATGCGTAAAAAGTTTTTTTTTTAAAATGAATATTCTACTTATATTATGTGGGAATATATAAGAATGATGTTGCAATTTAAAAAGTGCAATATTAAGAGCTTATTATTAGTGATCAAAACAACAGAAAGGTCTTTTATTGACGAAAATTAAAGCTTTTAAAAATGAGATGATCAAGAATAAAGAAAAAACTAAAAAAATAAAATATGCATAAGTATATTATTAATTTATTTTACATAAATTGTATTATGTATTATAGATAAGAATAGTGACAGATAATACAAGGTTCGGAGCGAACTGAAGACATTTATATTATTATTCTGATTTTCTTTTATATAAATAAATAAACATTTAGTCAGCTGCGTAAATAATCGGTGAATTGTATGTAGATTCGGTTAAAGAAAGGCTTAAAACCTTAGGAAAAGCAACCTTTATTGAATGAAATATTTCAGTTTAGAACATTTTACCCTTTCCAGTTCAACTCTCTGAATACCAACAGCCACGTTGCCGGCATTATCTCCCAATTGATAATTTATCTTTCGGCAATTATCTTCAAATGGGAGAAATCTTTTCCATTTATATCTATTATCATTACACTTTTATTCTCTAAATTTTTCATCACGATGAATCTCCACAGTATTAATCGTATTATCGTTAATTGCCAATCCATTTTAAATGCGTTTTCTTTCTTTGTCATTTGCATCACCGTACTTATTCCTCTTCCATGTTCTTTTCTTGTTTCTCCCGTAATTTCATTAGAATACATGCCCGAAAGAAGAAATTCATTAATTCACACTACACAGAAAATTTTCTTTTGATTTTGAACCTTTATGAAAAGGTAATCGAACGGAGTCTTAAAAGATCAATTTATCTTTAAGTCAGAACATCAAAATGAATTAGATCTTTTTTTCTAAATATTTCATCCTTAGAGACAAATTTTTCATACAGTTGACTTGCTGTGAATTGTATAAAATATTTAGTTTTTTTAAGCACGAAAATTTTGCAGTAGCAATCCAAAAAAGATAACATTAAGTAACTGAAGTTATAATTTATAAAACTTCACTTTAATAATTCACATTCGACGTTAAATTCGTTTAATATGCTTAAAGGCATTATATCTTTGTTATATAAGCATTTGATAGATAATGGATATGAAAATCCTAGCTTTCTTGCATTTGAAAAGTAATTATACTGTGACTATCATCTCAACAGTTATATAGTAGTGTTATACCTGACAAAATGACATGCTCAATGCTCAGGGCTAATAAATTCGAATTCAAATTCTGAATCCAGTGTTCTCCATTTCTTTCCTTCTTTTCAAGCTTGTCCAGCTTTAATTCTCCGTATATAAACAATATAATCGCGTTGGATTAGTAATACTTTCTTACTACCTCCATAGTAGATACATAATTACTATGGAACAATCTTATTGTATGCGTTGTAAATACCGAATGAAACTTATTCATTCAATTTTTTTGCTAGGCAGGAGTTTAAATTAATTTTTGCCAAGTGCATAAGCTCTCTTCAAAAGACGGTTACTGATACAGTTGATATTCTAACAGATAATCCGACTTACTTTATAGTAATTTATATAGTCTTATCAAGTCTAAAGGAAGGATAACTACTGAATAAACTAAACTGATGATTCAGTCAATCTCTAGCATAAACTTTATCAAGCTTAATTAATATGATTAGATAAACATATTTCTTAACTACAAAGAGTGAAAAATGACAAGATTTTTCGTATGAATATTTATATCGGTTCCAAGGTTTGCCGGTCAAAATAATTTTAAATACATCTGATTTTAATTGCTTTAGATGGATTATTAAGATTAAAATGTGATTTTATACTTGTTCATGCCTATGGTAATGAATTCATTTTACAATTGTCAATATATTTTAACATTTTAATATTTAGAAAAAGAAAATTGCTTTAAAAATCACTTAAAATGAATTCGATTAAAAACGAATTAGAATACTAAGACTTAAACCTAGTAAACCAGAAAAATTCCAAAAATTATGTACAAAATTCCAAAATCTTTATGATCAGATGAAAAGAATCAACGTTTAATTAAAAATACATAAAATCCAAAAATTAACACATGTTTTTAATTTACTGTAATATACTATCTAACATACTAATCCAGTTTCCATTACTTTACATGTTGTTAAAGAATCAAGATAGAGGATTATTGGATTAAAAATTATGGATTCCATTTAGTTCTTTAAAATGATATACAAAATAATTGAATTTTTATTAAAAATATATGCCGGGAAAATAAAATGTTATACAGTTTATCACGTTTGTAATGTAAATAATAAGGGAAAGCAGAAATTACAATATAACCGTGGTCTTCAGAAGAACCAAATACGTTTCCAAATAAGCTTAATTTGTGAGAAACTTTTTTAAGTAGACATCGAATGGGATTTTACGAGCCAGAAAATTAATTTATAGTCAAGTTGATATTGCCTAATACCATTAAGCCTTGGGAAATATTTCGTTTTTCGATTTACCTGTAATCCTGACATGCTTCGCATTGTTCAGTTTACGTCTTCGATCATGTCTTGAAAAACGAGAATTCAGCCTGTTGGTAGCTCTGCGTTACCAGTAGGCAAGTTGGTACCAAGAATGTCCTCAGCTGAGGGTTCGCAACAGCTCTTGACGGTAATTATTACACTGCTGGAACTGTTCTTTTCTTTTATTTCCTATAATTATTTGATAAAATTTAAAGTGCATCGAGGTCTGTTGTCAGCTACTGAAATACCCCTGTTCCAAAAGACTGATCTTCCGGATTCCAATTTTAAATTGTTGTTAACGTAATTTTCGCCAACATATTCCTCAACTCAGGAGGGTGCCTGGGTTGGGAATCATAAAAAAAAAAAGAACTTTTAGGTCCTTACGAGAAGTTTCCACGTCCATCTAACTTTTTACAGCTTTTTGACGTCGTAATCGAACTTACTTTTTTACATAATTTGTTTGAAATTAAGTCTAGCTACGTTTTACCTTTTTCAATCACTACATTTTCCAAAGCTTAAATCAATATTTATAAAGATTACGGGTTTTATAGTGTAGTGCTTTAAAAGAATCGATTTTTGTTTAGAATCATGAGATTAACTGGTTTTGATTTCCATACAGACTGAATTTCCTATAACCTCCCAGAAACTTTTATATGAACAACCTTTCAAACGCTGAAGAATACAACTTTCATAGAAAACTAAAAAAAAATATCGCTGACGGTTATAAATAAATTTTATTGAAAAACGTTTGGAAAAAGAGTGAATTACAGCAAATTCCGATAATGTAAACATGACTGAACGCAGTGTAATGTAACTACTTTTAGATTGATTTCTTTAGTCATGTTTAAAAGAATTAGATTTATGACCTCTGAACAATTTTATGAATTTATGTTTTATTCCACATAATTTTTCGAAAATTTCAGTTTTTCCATCTATTTATTTTCATCTAATAAGATTTATTTCCAACAGTCATTAAGAGTTTTCAGTTGTTATATTATAGAAAAAGTACAAAATTTTTATACTGTAAGATTGTCTCGTACATCGGGCTAAGGATTTAAAAATTTTGTTCAGAAATTCCAAGTAAACATTTGAAATGCTAATGGCTTATGCTAATTAAATAGTTTCTTCCATTAAATACGATTTGAGCTCAAAAAAAAGGAAAAGTAATAATTTCAAATCACGAAATACTGCGGTTTCTTAAGAGATAGAACATGCAATTCAGAAAAATATATCATAAAGTGCAAGACTTCGGAATAAGAAGGTTAAAACTTAACGTCATTAATAATACATGACTGTGTAAACTAAAAATATTCAGTGGTTAATTTTTACTTTTAATTTTTTATTCTTAACCATAACAGCTAAGTGAATGAAATTAATGACCAAGATAAAGGAGATAATAAAGGTTACCCTTAATTAAGACTTTTCAACGTAAAAAAATTATACGTTTCATTTTTACACTAATAATTTTTTTTTGTGTTATGTGCATTCATAAATTTTTTGATCTAATTTACCGCCTCAAAAGTAGAAACCTATACAGCTACATTAAGAGCATCCGATGCAGCTTGGAATGGAAATTTAGGATTTTATTTTTTTTTTTTTTAACGTATTACTTCTTTAAAAAGACACTATATGTGCATCCACATTTTCATCTTGTTTATTATTATATTTATATTATTATTTATTATTATTTCGCAACGAAATTATTTTACACGCACAAGAATTGGTGTCGCGTTCTTACATGAGCTGAATTTATCATTTTTGAATGGTGGAATCTGATGCCATCAGAAACCCAACTTGAAAACGGCAATGAAAAGTGGGATTGAAACCGAACGAGTCTTTCGTCTCCAGCAATTTGAAGTGTTCAGTGTTCTCGAACGAACTTCCCCAGTTTGACCTACCCACAAGGTATTTTAAAATAAACGCTGAACATTAAGTTTTATTTTTATGTTGTTTCAGGTGCAGAAGGTGAAAGTGATTGTTTTTATGTAAACCATAAAAATGATTTGAGCGTGATGTCTCCAGGTGACGTTCACAAGTCTTCGGCTCGGCCCAAACTCATTTTGGATATGTCAGCCGTGAGATTGCGATAGTGTTCCAACTATTTGCAATGGTTCAGCAACGGATTACCTCAACATTCCTCATTATCGGGAGCTTTTCTCTTTTACTTTCTCTTCTCCATATCAATAAAGGTGAGAAAGTACGCAATACTTTTGATATTTCGCCGTTGTCACAAAACATCCGAGATGTATCTGTATCCTAAGTTGTCACTTCGTGTATTTTATAACAGCAAAAAAAAAAAAATATGTCTCTTTGTTTCAAAATTTTTAGATGGATACAACTCATTGATAATACCGTATAATGTTATACATAAAAATACTGTTAAAATACCAATTCCTCAATCGACGACAAAATACATGTACTTAATTTTCATCATCTGCATTATAATATTATTATAATTTAATTATTAATAACTTTGTCGGTATATTATTGAGTCGTATAAATATTAAGCCTTATATTTTGACTCGTTCACGGCTAGCATGATAAAAAATATTTTACTTTAAATGATTGTTCTTAACGGTACAAAAGTAAATTTCAATGAAAATCAAAAAAACCCAGTTTTACCCGCACGTAAATAGCACTTTTTCAAATTGTAGTAAATCTTACGGCCATCGATTCGTTTGTTGTTTTGATAAGCACAAGTCCCTACACCACGGCATTTTTCAAGTTAATATCTCGGCAGTAAAATTACCTTTTTCATTTTGTATATTACTTTTATTCAGACTCCTCTCCTCTTTAGCTTTCGCATTCTTTTTCTCTTCTTTCTTAAAATAAGAAAATTTTTCTTGGGACATAGACCTATTCAGCCTCTCAATTATTCCCATGTGCACTATTATATCCTACTATCCTTGGTTCGCATTCTGTGATTCTCTTTTATTCACAACAAAATTTCATTATGAATCAGTTTTTTTCATTTTCCTGCAAGTCAAGCTTTATAATTCAGAGACTTCTTTCTTCTTGCCTTTTTTTATTTAAAAAATAACTTTGAACATGTAAACGTATTCATGCGGTACAATTTTTTTTAATCTCTTCCTAATGCTGACACTTCACGTTCTCGTACCTGGATCTAACACTAAGTACAATTATTTCAGTTCCGAAATTTCATGTGACAATCGTGTGAGGAAAAATTTTATTTAAAATTTGACGTTAATAACGTAACTTTTCTTAAAAATTTATTGAAAGCTCTGAAGCTTTTGTTTTCAGCCAATCTCTTACTTAGCCATTAGAATAAAGGCGAAAAAATATTTCTTTTAACTCCGCATAAAAATATGCACTGAACGGTTCTTACGAAAATATGAAAAAACGGCAATTAGGAAATAACCTAAATATGCAAAAAAAAAATATACATTTGAAATTTAATTTCAAAATATTAATTGATATAGCAACAAGTTTATTATAAACATCAGAAACACGTTTAAATCATCTCATTGTTTAAGAAAAGTTTATTTTAATCGTTTATCTATTTTATATTAAAAGTTAAAAATAAATTGATTTTAAAACTAGAGCATTTTATTTCAAAAATCGTTAATAATTCAAATTTAGCCAATTAATTAGTTTTTCGATAATTTAAATCTGAAAGTCCAAAATAAAAAAACTATTTATAGAATAAAACATATCGATAAAAAATTAAATTCTATATTTATCCGCACCAGATTGAAATAGATATCTCATGTTAGAAAATCCATTTAAGGGCAAAAACATGTTTCCTTGAATTATGGAATACATTTCTTGCATTAATTTCTTCTTGATATTAATTTCAGTATTATTGGATATACGTTTGTGAATGTAATAGATTTATTAATAAACAAGTATTTACCGATTTCGAATCTTAATGCAGAACAAAAATATAACTTTTACTTCCGGAGCTTCATGATATATTTACCATAACTATTGCTATAAAATTTTATTTTTATCGAACGATATTCCTCAGTGAAAATACTAAATGTGTGAGACGAAATTCATGTATCTCAGATTTCTGATTTGGGACATCACATCAGATATTAGTGCATTATAATATTTCTTTGAGGTAGAATTTCGAAATCACTTTGGAGAGTATATTTTTTTAAAATTTTTCTAGTAAAAATGAACAAGAGACAAAATAGATCAAAAGGTTTATCAGTTGGTAGAAATAAATTTAGTATCTATAATTCTTAAAATAGGGGCCTTTAGCTTTCATACATGAATACCTGAAGTTAGACAAAATTTACCTTGAATTAAATTTTTATTTTTATCTTCTTGTTTCTGTAACTTTTAAAGATACATGTAGAAGTTTTAAATAATTCTTTTTAATAAAAAAAACTTTAATAATGAATGTAAACATTGTAAATGCAATGGTATGTAGATGTTATTACTGAAGAAGTTAATTTTAAAATGGAGATTTTGAATTTGAATAAAATTAGCATGTCATAATATTTAATGTTTTACTACCATTAATGCTATATTTATTAATTGAAAATTCTGATTAAAAAATTTAATTAATCATAACTTGCCGCTTATACTAAATAATAAGATCGACTATTTAAATTGTTAATTTACATAAATAATACGGTAATGAATAAATTCAAGTATCACATTTCCAAATGGCATATAATCATTAATAAAGAAAAGGATTTATTTATTTTTTTTATAATATATACTCATCTAGATGTAAAAATTTCTACATGTCAGATATTATAGACAATATTATAAAGTTTTCAAACTCTAAGTGGATGATCAGTATTCAGGATTGTGGATTTGCCATTATTTAAGATTTACTACGGTCAGTCACAGTCGGTAAATGTCCTAGACCACCTACCCCACTAGCTGGTTTACACCTCCGATGTTTAATTTAGTACAATAATAATCTTCGTTCAGCATGTTCCAATAGATCATGGGACAAGCAGCGTTTAATGTTAAATTCTGAGTTATTTCGGTGAATGCGGATACGGAGGAGTCCTGGCGCAGAGATGGAGGCTAGTGGGCAAGACTGAGTGTCAAATTCGAATTAATTGTACTACAGAGAAATCCCGGCAAATTTTCGTCTTCAACCGTATACATGACAAACTAACCGCTAAGAAACGAAGACGATACCACGAACACAGATTCTTAAAACCAAATTTGAGTTAGCATTTCAATGAGTCAAGCATTTGTTTCAACAGAAGGCATCTTACCGCTTCCGCCAAGCCTTTCTCGATGTACTAATTCGTTCGTTTAAGGTTTCGTTACTGTGCGCGTTAACTTCCTTTCACAGTGAGGCGCCCAAATTGTATCTATATGTCCTTTATATTGATTTCAAAGCTTTTCTAATATCTCAACGAAGAGAGCCGTTTTGAAAAGTTGATGATTTTGTATATTCGGTAAGGATTTTAACATCTTCGCTTGTTACGTTAAAAAAATTTCATAAAACTAAAAACTGATATTTTGAATTGCCAATACTAACAGGAAATTGATTCATATCTTTTTTGGCTGTTCAACATCTCAATGGCTGATCTTACTGGCAGAGATAATAATTATTTTAAAAAAATTAATTGAAAATGTAAAAATTTTTACAATATATCGGATATTTATAATGAAATCTGTGCATAGATTGCTGATGTTATTCGGTAGATTAGCATCGACAAAATTCACATTAAGCGAGGTTTTCTTACTGTTTAATTTAGGAAATGTATATATTAGAGGAAAAATATCTTTAGATTGGGAAATAAACAATTCCAATAGTATAATAAGATCAAATAAATTATAAACTTTACTGAAGTAAAATTATGGTAAAAATATATTTTAGATTTAATTATTAAATTCAGCAACTTTGCTGAAAGAACTAAATCGTCAAAATCTTCGACTTGAAGTATTCGTATTTAACATAGAAGCTAATAAGCATTTTCCGACAGCCTGATAAACTTGAGTGGAAATTTTTGAATTTTCAGACGTTACTATTATCAATATATCGTCTTCTGGTAGAAATCTGATGAAAATTTCATCAATCAGTTTTTTTCCCTGAACCCAAATGGCTTGTTTTCTCCTTGTTCTTTTCCATGTTCACAACTAAAAACGATTTTCATTTCCCTTATAAACTCAACATTTTCTTCAGTTTTTAATAAAACAAAACAGAAATTTATTTTCATTCACAAAAAAGACAGCACGGAAAAAAAAATGTAGAATTTAATTTTCATTTCTCATATCTCTTTCTTCGTTTCATTTTTTTTTATCTTATTTTATTGCAAAGAAAAAGTAAAATTAAAAATACCTATTTCAACACTAATAATCGAAACTAGTTCACTCTCTTATACATTATTTCAAATTACATAAATATCATTACTTAGATTAAAAAATGTATTTCGTAAAATAAATTTACTCTTTTTCCCATCGTTCTCATCTTTTAATACATACGTTTATGAATAGAAAGATGACAATACAGAAAAATTGGAGAAGACCACGTTGTATATTATATATTTTATTATTCTCACATATAAAAGAGAGATTCTTTCATTTTGTGCAGAGAATTATCATTACTTTCAATTTTTCGCAAAATATTTATGTTATTTACATATCAAGTAAATCCAATTTCCTTAACAAAATTCTTATTATTTAAATAAGTAAATACTTTGAATGTTTTTACGATTAAAATAAAATTTATTTATCTTTATAATTTTTAAATATATGATATCTTAAGTTTATTTAAAATTTTCTCCCCTGTAAGTTTCTGTAATTGAGCTCCGAGTAATTTTTCTCAGTTTTTCATTACGCTGCTGCGTCACTTTCCTTTCTGCTCCGTCTGCGGTCAGAACTACTCGTACTACGAATCAAAAAGGTATTAAATGGAGAAAAGGCTCGATTTTCTCTTTAAATGATAATGTTAGTTTAATTTTATTTCGCAAATTAACTGATTTAACTAAACTGTCCGTCGAATTATAATGTGTACATAACGCACTATCCCGTTGGAGGTTGGCTTCGGAAGGGTATTTTTTAATCCCCATTTGAATTTAGGATTTATCACTATAATCCAGTATCGAATCATTTGCCATTTGCCACTTCATTTATACTTTGAAAATATTACTAAATTATTAAAATTATTTTATTTCCAAATCTATATTTCATTTCATTACAGTATTATTGCATGTAAATAATTTTATGTTATTTTTAATGCTTTTTAACGTTAGTCGCATATTTTTAACTTTCGTCAGTACCTCAATAAACGATGCTTCATAAATATTGTAAGGGAAAAAACTGCCCCTCTCACCCCCCCTCCCCCGTAGAAAATTGAGTTTGAATCATAAGCCTGAAATGGGGAAATGCCAAAGGATCATAAGACCGAAAGGGACAAAATAACGGAAAATTCCTTTGGGCAAATTTTCCTACTCTTCTCACGTTGCGTTTTACCGGGTTTTTCTGGTTCGGCAAATTTTATTGGTTTTTTTGGTAATTTGTTCTTTAGTTAAAAAACTTATTGTTTTTGGATGTATAGCATTATAGGGAAGGAAAAATTGTAATTTGCTTATTCGCAACATTGATTTGCCTTTTTAAAACTAATGAAGAAAAAAAGTTGATTGCAGTTTGTGATTGTATTTTTTTTTTTTTGTATCTTTTCGGCTAATTTATTTTCTCATTAAAATGTGCCTAACAACTTGCAATGTTTAGAATTTGCTGCTAAAGGAACCCCTTTGTAGCGCATTAACAAAGGGCGGAAGTTGCCCAGGATAATATTTAACCTCGTCCCTCATGTTTCTTGGGCTCTCTTTAAATGACAACAGTGACAATAATCCGGAATTTAAAAGCTTTTATAAAGTCTTTAACTTTTAATCTAACATAAAAAATATCATTTTGTGTTTACTCCGTAAGAAGTATAAATAAATGAATCAAATACATTAGAAACACTTTGAAAAAATCTGATCAGTTTTAATTTGCGAAATCATAGATGTAAACCGATCTTCAATTTGTGTTGTTTTTATTTTTTTTATGGTTTATGTTAATGTGGAATTGAAATACGTAATTGGAGTTTGTTGGTGAAAGCTGAAGAAATACAATTCGACAGAAGTTGATAATAATGACGACGGCTATAAAGTAACCCCGTTTATAATGTAGAAAAAGAATGTTCCAGGGGAATCCTCATTAAGTCCAATGATGTTATTCAACTTAAACTCGGTCTTAAGCACTTTTTTCATTGCATAATCCCGTTTAGTGTCTACTTATAAAAGTCTAAATTGTCACTGTCTTGTATAAGTAACTTTTATGGTTTTTATCTTGCCTTCGTCTCATCATTCACCTCCTAAAATTAATTGCATTACTGGACCGCAATTCACGATAAATTATAAATTTAACAGTCCACTCTTTTCGTAATACATTCAAGGATATCAATATTTTGGTATCTGTATATCACTTTCCATGCACTTTATACAATCCTGGCTTTTGCTTGTTGTCGAAACTGAAAAAGAAAACTGAAAATGAAAGCTTTTTTTTTTATAAATAATCGGCAAGAAAATTTTGTGAATCGTAATGAACACTGAATATTCATTTTCGTTAGTGTAAATAGCATCATGATAAATAAAAAAAATTCGAGTAATCAAATACTTGATAAATTGCCGGTTTGTTACATCAAAAAGTATTCTATACTTTGAATGTGTTACAATTATTTTTTAAGTCTAGTAAATACAATGAAATAAGAATATATTTTGATATTCTTTTATGTTTAATCATTTTGATTATTTTTATTTACTTAAATCAAAATTTTGTCAAAACAAATTCATATAATTGTCAATTTTTTACCCTGCTTTAGTTTATATACGAAATTGATAAATCTGAGTATTTTATATATTCACTTTTTTATTTTATTTACAGCGTTATATATCACTCTAAATGAAATTACAAAGTTCAAGGAAGTGCTCTTTTCCTTTTTTCTGGGTTTTCATTAGTCGAAACGTTTGAATATACCAATAGCAAACGTGAATGCTCTGAAAAAAAATTTATCAATACCTCGGCCATCTGTATTTGAAGAAACTTCGAAAATTTATTGGCCCTAAATTTTCGTTACATTTCGTTCATTTATCCCTTTAATCATTTATATATGGAAAAAATCTTCAGTTCATCTAATGTTATGAATTATTTTACAAAATCCATAAAAATGCTTTGCTAGCGCACCATGAATATTTTCATCCAAACCCTTAACGCCGTGTATGAGCGTTTTTTTTAAGCCTTCTAAAGAGTACTGTACTTTTTTGGCATCGCGGTACTAGGTGAAACCCATTTTGAAACGAATGAAACAGAAAGTTAAATTACAGAGCCTGCAAAAATAAAAACATAAATTTAATATTTCTTTCCGAAGGAAAAACTTTTTTATTTGTTTCTCAATATGAATATTGCTCCTGAAATAAAATTTTCCTCTCTACTTTGGAGAAATTTTTATTGTCTCGCTTTAATCAGTTTTCGTAATGGAATTATATATTATTCTGACTAGAAAAAAAAAATTTCGGATATGCAAATATTTAATATTTCATAAAATTATATTATAATATTTCATAAACTTATTTAAAGAGTAATATATTGACGTTTCCTTTCGAACACGTCAAAAAGAAAGTAAAAATTTCTTCATATATAAAAACTGGAATACATATAAATGAAAAGTGGACTTTATAAATCCTGTATTATTTAGAGGTGAATTGAAAGAGCTAACTTGTTTTCATCGTGACGTATAAGGCTTATTAAAAAGCCAACTTTTAAGTCTGTACGAGCAAAATTTTCTATATATTTCACTGAAAATTTTTCTTCAGTGGCAAAGTTCGCATTCTCAAACAAAAGGAAGGAAAACAGGCCTCAAAATGAAATTTTCAACTTTCGAATGCGATACGTTCTACATTTTTTTTGCCGCTTGCCATTGTTCAATTTTTCAAAATATTTTCCTTGCCGTTCTGATCAATTGACACATTTTCCATTCTTCATTTCTTTTCCCTATTTATTTTTCTTATTTCTATTATTATTTTTCTTCCTTGATCATCGTTAAATTACATTAAATCTGATAGAAATTTACGTTTTCTGTTTTCCTTTTCAATTCGCTCCCTTCTTGAAACAATTTCTTTTTCAATTCTCGCCGCGTTCATGAAAAGAAACAATATCGTTTCTTCATAACGGAATTCATCTAAAATTTATCCTTAAGGAATTCAAAATCTCAGTTTCTGAACTGATTCAAGTCAATTTCTTTGCCTCATTTTTCTTCGTGAAAGTCTAAACTCTGGTCCCATCGATATTCTACTTATCAATTCGGACTTTTAATTTACCAGGTTTTTTCTAAGGCTCTTTTCCAGACAAGAATCCATTCTGATATCAAATTACCAATTAAATTAATAATACCTATCCTTTGTATATATAAGATACTTTCTCGATGCATTTGGTATTCATTTAAAGGCGTAGACATGGTCTACATCTTGCAAATTCCTACGTTTACATGGGAAAATTTACATTTTATATATTATTAACTTGAGAAATTTAAATTGCACAAGGTTTTTTTGGTGATTTTATCATATGGAAATATTCTTATTAAAAAAGTTTCATACGATTACGCAGAAATCCCCAGAAAATTAGCATGCTATGTATGAACCGCATTCTTTTACCTGTCTGTCTACATATTCAATCTACTTTTATACCTCCGCATGCAAATAACGCAAAAAGATTTACCATTACAAGCAGCTCCTAAAGGCAAATCTTCTCGATAGTAATGTCAACAATGGAAATTCCAAATGAATTTCCGAAACAATGTTTCCTCTTTAGTATATGAAGAACCTCACGTTTGGAATTACTGTTCTGCAGCAACGCTTCAGGAATAAGAAGGAAGTTAAATTATTGCAACGAAATCATTTTATTTAAAATCAAAAGTGAAGAGGAAAAACTTGAACTTAATGGGCGAATTTCATGTAAGAAGACATCGAAGCAAAACTAAATGTAAAAGCAAAAGTGCCAATGACAAACTAAGCTTTCTTTAAAAGGAAAAAAGCTCTTTTTACGGATCATTAAATACAGGATCAGGGAAATGAGCAGACAAATGTTTTATATTAGAAATTTTCGCTACACGGAGCCAGATAACGAATCCTGTAGGAGAGACAATGAGATTTAGATCGAGATTTGATAATGGAAAAATGGGAGGAAACATATTGTGTATGTAAAATGTAAGGAAACGAAAATTAATTTAATTGTGCGTTGGGAAACAAAATAATCAACAATATACGAAGTGTAAAATCTAAAAAAGTAAAAAAAATTTTTATGGCATAATTTAACTGTTCACAGCAAAGTTTACTCTATAATAGGAAATTTGACAAAAATGTTATATTTCAAATGCGTAATGGTAGTAAAACAGCAAATAAGTCTTTTGTGTACGATTTTGATTAAATAAATGTATCGAAATAACATTAAAATCAATACATATTTCCGACGTAAATAACGATGGCAGTATTCGAAGATCATTATATCGGCACAAAATTAAATTCTCTTTACTTTTTATATTATATTTATTACGGATAATATACGTATTAGATAAGATAATACGGATGGGAGCTTATTTAAAACCGTAATGTTCTTCTTATCGCCTCAATAGATTTTATGTAAAAGATTTTATTTTGTGTAAATTTCAAATGCAGCATGTATGGCATTTAGGTATCTAACTAATTTGATTTAATATGATTTAAAACATGATTGCAATAATAAAACCGAAAAACCCTTGATGTTCTCAGATATAAATCAGTCACTAGCTGGTTAAATGTAATTAATTTAGATTTAATCCGTTCAACTTAAAACGTTAAATTCAGATATGTAATTTACAAAGTCGATATATTTTATTCAAGCAATGAGCATTTCAATTAAAATTTAATTCAGTACTAATGTTTATACTTTAGTAGTGAAGGAGATTCGTTTGTTATGAAAAGAATATTACCATTTCAGAAAAAACAATCACAAGTCCAATATACCCGGTGTGACTCTTCAGGATATAAAATCCTATTGAGCTTAGGTTTCATTTAGCAGAATCCAAATGCTGTTATTTATTATAAAACTAATTTGACTTTTGGGAATCGATGTGGTCGCTACTGGTAATATATGTTAATGGACGTGGGTTTGAAAAATTGGAAAAATCCCGTTCTGAACTCAGCCGATAAAAGCACGGGAGGGTTAAAGGATAGGAATACATTTTATATATAAACATTTTTGGAGCAATGTGAGATAAGAAAAGCAGAAAAAGAATTGTAAAAGAATGGTTGTATTCCGAAGAAACATATTCCTTCTTTATAAAGGTGGAAAAGCTAAAGAATAAATCGAGGCTCATTTAAGAGCTTCGGATTTATAGAACTTTTCCGGTATCTGGGGAGAGAAAAACTTTTGTAAATCCCATACATTGAAACTGTTTAGGAAAAGAATTATGTTTAACTTTGGATATTTCAGTTTCATTTCGCGAGAGATAAATTAGAGTCAATTACGTCTACGAACCATGAACCATACTTGAGAACCGCACAAAACCAAAGGCTTACGTGATTTTCGGTGTAAATTAATAGTCTCACAATTTCGTGACTACTCTTCCTACCTGGATTCGCAGTGTAAAATCGACGGTGAACTGGATTAAAGTTGGATCACGGAGGACTTTCCTATTCCTCTGCCCGTCTAACCACTGCACAATTAATTTCCTTTACCGAAAGATTCGAGTCCCCGTTAAAAATATAAATATTATAACGATATATACGTGACTTCCTTAAAAATATGACTTTTCGATGCTACCAAGGATTTTTTATTAGGTATTGAGCACTTTTGTACGATAACATTCTGAATTTTTAAAGAGGTTCAATTTCAACTGAAAAGCAAAATTCACCAGGTTGCTTTCATTTTTTAGTAACTATGAGCATATGAAAGACAAGAAAACTTATTTTTTACTTTTTTTCTTGTGCTACCGTTAAAATTGGATTTCAACAAAAATTGCCGGTTAAAAAAACCTGAAAATGAGGAAGAAAATGAGATAATTCAAATTAATATTTAAAAGTTTGTGCTGCGGATTTGTTCAGTCAGTGGAATTTTATTTAGGTTAATAATTGGTCGCCTTTTACATAAAATATTCAAATTTGTCCAATTTTCGTTGCTTTTATTTTGCCACAAAAACTTAACTGGAAACGATTATTTTTATTTTGCCATACATACGTTTACTTTAATGTAATATTTTATAAAGACTTTGGGCTCGATTCAAGGAATATTGATAAAATAGTTTCTCCAGCATTTTGGTGCATTTAACGTACATAAAATCCATCTGAGATCATCCCATAGTATGATGCGTTAGCTTTAATATGTCACCCTATACTTTTTTAGCCTTCCGTCACTAATGCAGTAAATTCAGCACAATTGACTCGTTTTCGTTAAACTAAAGAAGTTAAGAGTTATTATTTCCCAGAGAAATTATATTTATTTAAAACATGAAAAAAAATATTATTTTGCCTTTTATTATGAGTAAAAAAATGTCATTACGTGTTTAAATTTTCAATCAAAAACCCTATTTGTTCCTTAATCAAAAGGATGTCATTCTTTTTTTTTTGCCAATTGTGCCCAGTAGTTACGCACTGAATTTTTAAAATATTTCAACAGAAACCTATTTCCATGTTTTAGATTTTAGAATTATATCAGAATCCCTATTTACCACCATTTGGATATGACGATATATTGATCACAATTTTTTATTAAAATTTATCATTATTGCAATTGCATTCATCATTATCATTTAAGTTGAAAGCTTTTACTGATTAGCAATATGAAAATCGATTAACATATTAATCTGATTTTCAAGTCGAAATCTTGTTTTTTAAAAAAAATTATGAAATTAAATTCGTCAATATTTAACTTAATAAAATCAAATCTTATAATAAGAAATTTTCTATTTTCTTGTTAAAAGTAAATTATGCTTTCCAAAAAACGTTGAAATAGGCAAAAATTTAAGTCGTTTGTGGGTGTGTTTTTCCAAATAAGCGTTTTTTTGATTTTTATATAATTTCACTCAGTAACTGCTTTAATTGAGTACATAAATTTTTTTATTTATTATTTTTGCTCAAAATAATTTTAATGCTTCTACTAGTTAGAACTAAATGTTTTGCGTAACATTCGACTAGTTGCTTTTCTGGTTAATTAATTCCAAACGAAGTATAAATTATCACAGAAATCCAAATGATTCTATTAGATGAAACATAATTAAGACTTAATATATTATAGTTTCAATACAAATTATAATGACTGTTAAATGTTGATTAAGGATAGCACTAATCTGCCTATCCAATAATGGGACTAGAATAAACCCTGTGATGTATTACAAATATAAATTAAGTTTAGGCAGGGAACAGTGATGAGTTTTATCTTAGAGTAACGTAACAACTAAAAATTTATACAGTTAAATAGTGCTATCAGTCGAATGACATCGAGTTCCAATGCATCAGATTTTTTTTATTACATACGCACAACATTTAAATTTTTATGGTTATTTAAATAAAATCTTTTGTTATATTTTTATTTAAGTTAAATAGTTTAATAACTAGAATGTAATGAAAAACCGAGACGGGAGCTACCAGTTTTATGGCTTATAACGAGAAGCTAAAAATTTTTAAAGTTTAGTAATATTATAAATTTAAAGTATATCAGAGCATTCTTCAACTGCATTTTGACCCCATTCTTCACAAACAAGATTTAAATATTTTCAAATATGAAAAGTCCGAAGCTAAATGGAGGTTAAATTTTCATGGTTATTTTACTATGTCAAAATATAATTTTTTTCCAAAATTCTAAGTAAATATTACGGAGGATTTCTTAATTCTAAAGTGGAAAATTTGATCATTTCCGATTAAAGCTACTTTTAAAACACATAATTATAACTTCCCTCTAATTCTATTTTCCATCTGTTAAAACAGAATGCTCTTATGTGAAAACGATGACAAAGCTTTTCTAGAAAAGTTTAACATTTCAATTTTCAAATTTTAACAAGTAACTTTTTCCGTTAACTGCTAACTAATGGAAAGATTAAACCACTAAATAATCTCAATTTGTCTCTTATTATATCAAAATTTCAACGATTATACTCGTCCTCTGAGTTATTTTTCATGGGCTGTAATAATAATTAAAGGGTATGGTATTAGGATTATGCTATTTAATTTTCAAACGTGATTTCATAAGCTAAAATAAAAGCATTTGGATGTGGGATAAAATCCAACAGAAAAAAGTTGTTTTTTACTTAATGTACAAAAGCTTGGAAGAAACTTCTGCAGAAAAATAAGATCACAATAACATAAAAACAGTTTTATGAGTATAAGGAGAAAAACTAAAGAAAGAGTTTTGAGATATAATTTGAAGAAAATAACGGGAGGAGTGAGGAGAGCAAAAGACTTTGGTGCACAAGGGTCAAGGAGTAGGAAGGCATGAAAAAGGGAAAGGCCGAAGACGAGGAAAACAAGCAGAAAAACCTTTTGATCGAAATACCTTCGGCAGGGTTTAGATTCTAAATCTTCTTTTGGAGATGAACTTAATGAAGAACTACTTATTACGAAGCACTTCTGCCACATTCTCTATTACAGTCTTCTTATTATTATTTTATATTATAAACATTATCACTGTGCCAATTTTAAAAATTTATTCCGCAACATTACACTAATATTTGCATTTCAAAATTCCTATAGGTGATGGCTTATTTAATAACGGTTTGCTTATTCATTATCTTTTTCCGAAATCTTCCGAAGTTGTTTTGTAATAAAGATAAATTACTCTTTGAAAAAATATTTTAAACGCCAAACCATCAATGTTTAAGAAAACTCATTTTAAAAAAATGTAAAATTTTACAAAGATTTTCAATTGATTTTTTGAAATAAAAATAAATTAAAGGAGTATTTTCTTTTTTGTTAGAACAACCTTAATAAATAATCCCGGTATAGAAAGTTTTTTTTCTCATTCAGAAGTGTTCCTAAGAGAACTTGAAAATAATTTTCATGTTATGCATATAGATTTATTCATTAGGTAAGATTTGTTTAGCGGCACAAGTTCAAGATGAATATAAATATTAAATAAAGAATTGTTTGAAGTACAAAAGACCGAGTTTCATGCAAATTACAAATGACCCATTACTTGAGCAGTGACTTTTAAAAAATTTGAAGGATACCTGAATGAAAAATAGTTTAAAAAGGTAACATGTCAATCTGGAAGTAGAGAAATTGAGGATCATGATAGTGTAACCGAAGCTTCCTCATTTAACTTGCACAAAATCCAATTTCACAGGATTATCATTGAAATTCTCCTATTTCCTTCAGCTTACCCTTATCTCACGTCCTGTATCCAACCATCTTTTCCTGAACCGCATTCATTTCCGTCCGCAGTCAGGTATCAAATTCATCCTTCGTCAATGATTTTCATTAATTTTCCTTAAATACCTGACCATTCAGTAATTTTTATTTAGTGCCCCAACTTATCTCTCAAACTATTATGCATTTAATATAACTCACTGTTTTAATATGTTAAATTCTTTTACATGTTCATCACAAGAAAAAAGCCCTTTTAATGAAAATCTAACAAAAAATCAGATGAAAAAAAAATTCCAATAAACTGATTCCACATACATTGGACAATATAATATAAAAAAAAAATTATAAATTTCTCCTATCAAGAGCTTTTAAATTTTTTATAAATAAAAGTTTATAAAGTATAAAGTTTTATATTTTGTTAAATAACGTTTCTTGTTTATTGAAAAGTTGAAATTGTTAGAATGAAATCTTTGAAAAGGGATTCACCAAAAAGTACAATTAAATCATAAAAATCTGCGTATCACATGCAATCGTTATTAGTTAGGTTTCCAACTTGCTTTGTATTTCACTTATTATGGAAAACATGGAGATAACTTCTCCGACGGAATTTCGGAAAAATTTTCAGTTTGGAAACAGTCCAAGCAGGCTTTTCCATACTTAAGGCATTCTTGCCAAATACATTCGCACTGGAATATCTAAAGATTTTCAAAGCAAGCGGCAATGCAAAAATATTTTCTAATGTAAAGAATATTAAATGAAAGCTTTGTTATTAACTACGACAACTGATGTGATAGGAATTTAATTAATGAGACGTCAATTAAACAGAATCTATTTAGTTTTATTAATGTCATTTTGTCTAGTAATACTAGGCGTGCGAATATTTAGTTATTAATTACTATTTAGTTAGGCGTAAAATAATTTGGTTATTCGGGGTATAAACCCAAGGTACTGAGAACGGAAAATTTTCAAGTAAGTTAAAACATAATTGAAATTTAAAAAAAAATTAACTTCTGACATATTTCAGCGTATAATACATTTTTCAACAAAATATCGAGTTCCATTACGTAAAGAGAATGAAATATCATTTACTTTTATAAGTTTCCTTATAAGTTTCTCCATTGTTAATACATATTTATTTAAGATAAAAATAATATATACAGCAGGATATATATATCTTACTTATCCTTTTGATAATCTTGTCTTAATGTTCTTAAAACTTCTCTTAAAAACTTAAATTGACTTAATCAAATATTGTTGTAATCAAAATAAAATATTTTATAAAAATGTAATTACAAATATAAAATTTATAATACGCAAAAATACAGTTTTTCCTCTTAACTAAATTTATTAATCTAGTTTTATTTTAATTGCAAAATAAAAATTAAAGTAAAAAGACGATGAAGTTAATTAATAAAAAATCTTATGTCTCAAATACGAATAGAGAAATTTATAATTTTTAACACACCATATCAAAAAAGTCGCAATGAAACTAAATCTCTATTTGTATCATATAAATTTCTTTACTGTAATAAAAGCAAACGTCACATTTCATTTATGAGCTAATAGATAGTTCAATTAAAGTGAAGAGACTTTAAAGACCCTACAATTTATATTGAAAAATAAAAAGTAAAATTGATTTGTAAACAAAAAACAATGATCCTCTATCTCGTGGTTATATTATAAAATATAAATCATACAATGTAAAATAAAAAAAACTTAATAACTTCCCAAATTTTGAACGTAATTCGCCGTTATTTAGATGATTTCGTTTATTTTTGAATTGAAGCAGAAATTGAAAAATTTCCAGCAAGACTGTTCTCATTCTCCATTCAGATTTGTCTTTTCCGAGATGATTTTGTGTCATCTCCATTTACGAGGTTCAGTTTTAATTGTTTACTCGGAGACTCATTCGATTTTGAAAACGGGTTTTAAACATATCCCTGATAAATTCCAATTTTGCGAAAAACTCTTTCAGGTCCTTAACAAAATATTTGTTGAGGTAATGAAATGAATTTAAACATAGGTAATCTCGATACATTTTAACTCGTTTGCCCCTTTTTCGTGATGAATCGCGTAGGAGCTTTGGTAACGAATCCTTTATGTGAATGTGTATATTACATGTATATAATTATACGGGACTACGATGACTTTCTGTTAATGTAAAAGAAAAAAAAAATAACAAGGAAAGAAATCTGAAAAATCGCAAACAATCGTACGTGTAAAAAAATCCGTAGAAATGAATCAAAATTTGATACGTACTATATAATAATTGTAGAGATATATAGATTCTTTGTATGAAGAAAACATCAACAAAATGACATCATTACTGTGCACAGACGGTGGAGCAACATTAATGTTTATATAAAGGAAAGTCACGTCTTTTGAGATATAGTGGCTCGAACTTTTTAAATCTGATTCTTTTGAAATTCCGTCTATGATTTCGCTTCTGTTCCTTTTAAAAGGCATGTAAGACTCTAGAACATATAAATTAAATATGAGCACATTTTGATAGATATGAAATTGAAAAATTAAATCGTATCATGTGCGTATATTTATTCTTGCTTTAAAACTATCATTTTATATAGATCCATCTCGATCACCATTAATATCTACTTTCGTTTGTATAAATTATTATGTATTTAATATGTAAAAATTTTAAAAATGAAATGTAATTAAATACTACCTAACCCGTTAGCGTGCTTTTATTTACTAAAATATTAAAGGATTGTTTTAACGCACCATAACTTCAGCAATATCTAACAAAACAAAGATTTTATTTATCCATTGAAAGGAAATTCAAAAGTTCAAATCGTTCTCTATATTTTTCCCTTTGATTTAACTTCTCTCCGATGTCAGTCATTTGATAATGCTTTTGTTTTTAGAAAATTTCTTGCGATGAAAAAAAAATAGCAGTTTTTGCAAAAGGAAAACAAAACGAGTGGGAGTGACTTTCAATTGAAAAACTTAGTAAATAACATCAAAACTTTTTCTGATTTTCAAGAAAATATTTTAAGGAAATATCGGAAATGATAATTGTAAGAGAATGAACCAGCTTAAATGTGCTTCTGCATGTGATGCACATTCCTGCATTTCGTGTTAAATGTTTCTGCATTTTCACTCATAAAATATTTATTAGATTCTACTGCATTTTAACAATATAAATGCAGACTACGGTAATCTTACATTTTACACAAGAATTTCTAATAATTACGATTTTCTTTAAAGTAACATGTTAGTTTTTTTTTTTTAAATAAATAGTAGCTTTAGATCATAAGGAAAATTCACAAAACATTCTTTTCGTTCCAAATTTCTTTTAACGTTTCAAGTATGTTTTCATCAGAAAAAATGATAAATTTAGAGTTTGACCCTTTAAAACTTTTATATTAAAACATTTTTAGCAACTTGGGAAAAATTTAAATTTTAACCGCGGCATTGTAAGAAAAATATCTTCTTCCAGAAATTAAAATTTACCTTAATTTTCAGTTAATAATATTAAAATTGTGATTACCTGGAATTACGGATTTTTACTTAATATAATTATTTTTTAAGTTTCTGTTTAAATAGGAAATTGCTTTTTCAATTTAAGGAAACTCTATTTATTAATTTTCTTACTTAATAAACTATTGTATGTCAGTGGCAAATTTTCTGACCTATTATTGTTTTGTTATTAAAATTCTCTTCATGGTTCCTCATTTTTTGGAAAACTGTATTAATGGGAAAACTGGAAGTTTTTTTTACTGAGTAATAATGTATTGGAGAAATAATAATTTTCTGAAATCCATACTCAAGATAATATTATTAGTTTCTTTGTACAAATTAAATTAAAACATTTCTCATCAGGTCAAAAAAATTTTTATTTTTCTATGGAAGTTTATAAATCTACGACCAGAATATCTAAAAATCATTTTCAGTTCTAATATCTACATTACATTTTATTTAAAACAAGTCAAAATTTTAAAAATTTGTGAATAATAATAATAATAATAATAATAATAGATGTTTGTATGAATTAATTGCAGTGAAAAAATAAGGTTGCGATAATGCATACGAAAAACATACTAATTAATATCATATGAGATGGTGATTGAGAAATAAACATAATTTTTTGTTTTGTTTCAAAGATTTAAATTAGAATTAGCAATGGAAAGATAATGTGTATCTGCTGAGAAAAGCTCCTCCACGTAGTTCTCATCACAATACTAAAACCAAAACTACAGTGAATTTTCCCGGACCCGGAATTGCGGTTGCAGATTAAAAAAATAGTAGACAAAAGTGATGAATTTGCAGTTTCATATCGGAATTTTACATCAACTGATCATTCATTAACATTCCGTCATAACTTGATATTTTCGACACTTCACAATTTCCTGTTGTCGCTAATCTAAAAACGGATCTCTTTCTAATGTCGAAATCGATCAATTATTGCTTCGCAGCAAAATAGTTAAAGTGACTGGGAAAATGGCCAAACCGAGATATTGTATGAGAAAAACAAATTTTATATTTCAGTGCTGTTGCTTTAAGATTTTTTTCCCGACCGAAAAAAACACATTTGTTCTTTTTGAGACCTTTTTTTTTTTTTTTGAAGAAGTTTTTAGAATTGATAAATGATACAATTTTATGTCTACCAACCCACGGGAGGCAGCGTACTATTTTTATTTGTTTTCAGTTAAATGTTTTCTGCTTATTCAGGGGAAAACAGCTTTGCAATTTGCTGACACAATATGAAAATATATTTTAAATAAAACACCACAACAAAAGGAACATTTAGGATTAAATATCATTAAATAAGGAAAATCTCGAAATGTTTCAATAACCAATTTAGATACCTTTTTTATATTAAATTTATAATTTAATTGTATGCTTATTTCTTAATTAAAAAAAAATGAGAATAAAAGCGTTCAGAATTCCAATATTATGCGTATTTCTCCTGGGAGCAGCAACATAAAAAAGTTTTCTACATCAATTAAAATATCATTAATATTTTAATTTTGCATTTTGAAAAGATCAATGGAGCATCAAACTGCTTAATTTTTCTTCATAAAATCATCTATTAGGAACAACAATAAAACGAAATAGAGGCACAACGTATGGCAGGGACATTAAATCTTTATCAATCTTCATTCGACATTAATCTATAAAAATGGAACAAGAAATATCGAATCGTAAACATGGAAAATTTCCGCGTTTAAATAGTAAAGGGAAAAGCAAGTAACAGCGAAAATGAAAAAAGACAAGGTTCCTAAAACTTACAATTTAGATAAAATTTGAGATTCGAGAAAGGTTTTTTTATCTGCTTACTAAGCCAAATTCAAAAATACTGAAGAACTCTTAACTAAGTTCGTTACATGGAACGACGTAAGGCTTGTACCTTTCCAGGTCACACCTATTCATCTGATTTTCCTTTTCGGCTTTATTCTTGGCCTTTCCGTCGTTTTCCGTCCCTTTTCTTGAAACTCTTCGGACAGCAAGGAAAACTCATGAAAGTTTAAGGATCAGCAAAATAAACACAACTTTTTATTCTGAGAACGCATTAAGTTCAGATAATTCAAACGCGGAGTTAATTGTATATGTACAATGTAATATAAAATATATAATTCAAATTACATTGATAAAACGTCGAGTTTTTTCTTGGTTTTAAATATGTTACTCTCAGATAACTTTTTCTGATAGAATCCAAATTTTTTTCCAAATTACTTAGCTGTATAGAACGTGGAAACCATATATCAGTGCAACAATATAAATTTTTATTTAAATGTACATGCATGTTTTAACTTGTTTCTTGAATAATACCGGTACTGAAAGATTTTTATTAACAATTTTATTCAGGATTACAAATGAGTCATTGTAAGTTTCGAATTTCATAGCGATTGGACAAATATGTTCCGCAACGTTCCGAAATCGCTAAATTTTTTACCGATTATAAGGTTTTTCTTTCAAAGCAAAGTGCACAATATTAGATAACTTAGTGAAGGGTCTTAAAATGGTTTTCTTCGGTTCCAAACTTGCCTTTTCTCTGCACATCGGCGGGATCAGAACCTTTTCCGAAACTGCCTCCGTCAGTTTTTCCGCAACGGTTCCATATGGCATCGGTTGAGCCTTCTCTCACTGGGGAAGGCAAAACGCTCGACGAACCTATTTTCGTTTGCCCGTGCGAAGGGCTCGAAAGGTTTTTTCAAATTTCGTCACACTCTAAAAAATCATAAATTGAAAACATTAAATCTTTCCATTTCTGTTTCCGGTTCGGTGCCTTTTTGCTGAATCAAATTTATCGGAATCTCCACATCTTCCGATGGGATACTCAAGCTCGCAAATGCCCTGAATACCTCACTCTGGCTGTGATTTTTCCGGCGAGGGAAATTCCCGTTGTAAAATATTTTACTGGCAATATTTTGTCGTTTAAAAATAATCCTTCTGTTATGCCTTGAAATGGCAATTTTCTAAAAAGGAAAAAAATTTTTTATGTCGTAAATAAAAGTATTGACAGTCTCGATACAGTTGGACTATTTTTTTTTTTTTTTTATGCTGGAGGTATTACCATAGAGAAATTGGTACAAAAATGGGATATAAATTTCTTCGAAAATGTGAAAATTCTGTTAGCATCAGGTTTAATGTTTGTAGATTTCGAAACTTTTTCTATTCATAATTAAATTTCAATATATTTGACTAGAATGTAAAATGAATATGAAGAATTTGTATTGTTATAATAATTATGCTGTGACTGAGCAGTTGGTTGCAGTAGGTTTGCAATAAGCAAATTCCAATAGCGAATTCGTGTCAATTTGGATTGAATGAATGTACATTCGGTTACAACATAAATAATCAACTCACAGTCAAACTACATTAAAAAAATGAATTTTACTGGCAAAAACTTACAAGTTTAAAAATCAGGTCGTTCCTTAACGATGTTTTGAAGCAAAGAAACGATGAAGGACCTGATTTTAACAAAGCAATTTTTTTTTTTTTTTTTTTTATTATAATTCGAATGGAAAATTTTGATTCAAGAACAGGGCGAAAATTTTACTCGATATGAGATTACAATTTCAGAACAGGCAGAAAATTTGCATGGGTTGAATCTCAAACTTATTGCTTAAATTTAAAGCACGAACGGACAGCAACTGCTGGTCTTAAAACTGTGTTTAATGGATAACTTTTGTATAAGTTGATGGTCGAGAACCTTTCGCGGAAAATCGCGTTTGGAGAAAATGGATCGGCGGATAATACTTGGGAAAGCGAGTAAAGAAATATTCTAAAGCGATTAACACTCTTTAGTTCAGAGGGCCGAAAGGAGCTAAGGAATCACGTCCCTTCGGTCGTGCCTTTCCGTTCACCTCAAAAAGAAGCCTTCGATTCGTGCATTAGTACGTGACGGTTTAGTTTTATGATTGCGACTCCTTTATTCAGCTCTATCTGCCATCGGCGATCTTATCGCTCTTAAAGTTATAACTTTGAACTTTTCCTCAGCGATACTTCTAAATAAGTTTCCCCATTTCATTTTTAGACTTTTTATTCTCTGTAAATTTTCAATCGTTTTGCATGCTACATCCAAGTTTTTTAGTACAATAAATTCCGCCTTAAAAAGAGTTCTTTTTGCAGATGAAAATTTTTTATAACTACGGACGACGGGATTTTCTCTTTCACCTAACAGCGTCCAAAAAAAAGAGGAAATTGCTTGGATGTCTTTCTTTCTTCGTTTCTTTAATATTAAAAATTCAATTCGATTGAAGACTACCATTAAGCGTATATTGTGCACTATTAATATGTGTTGCTTATTTAATTTTTTTCTCTTTCGATTCAGTTTCTAATTGATCAGTTGCTGCAAATGAGTCAATTCCATTTAAGAAAACTTACGCCAACGAAAACGATTCTTTTTCCAAAGCGCCAGGAAAAGTCTTTTCGATTAAGAAAATAATCAAAATCATAAAGATAAAGGCAAATATAAATTATATTGTCACTCATTGGAGTGAACTGTATAGTTATCGTATAAAAAATACTTTTTCTTTATTTAAAATATTTTTCAAATCTTGGCGTTAATTCGCGCAAAAACTTAACTGCATATGTATTTAGAACTGATCATTGCAGTTTCTCAACTCTAGAAAATTATTTAGATGACGATTTTGATTTTGAGAACTACTTTTTAATAAAACATATTTTAATTTTTTTTTTGCCAATCACGTGTTTTGTTTTGTACTAAGTACAAAGTAATAAAAAATAAATAATCTCTGTCTACTACTAAAGTCGCACTAAAAGCAAACACCAAAAATTCTAAACTTTATAAAAATATTTTTTTAAACAGCATTTTCATGTTGTTAGAAGAAAAACGAGAAAAAATTCATTGACTGAGTAGTGTAATAATTTAGATAAAATGTAATGAAGTAAAACAAAATGACAAATAAATTTTAAGCATTTCTTCAGTTTGAAATATTCTGAATGAATTTTTAAAAACATCCGTCACATTTTAAATATATTAATATTTAATTAGTCTTTATGTTAAGGAATAGCTATCGAATTTAGCTAATATGATTTGCTACATTGCTTTTTTAAAAATTCAGCAGAAAGTTTTATATTTATTGTCAAAAATGCCATTTAAGAATAGCATGTATTAAATATTCAATAATAAATTTTTTTTCCAATTTAAGAACATTCAAATATTGAATTTGGCAAGTGAGAGAACTGTTTATTTCATTTATAAAAAAAAAGAGTTATGTAAAATTATAACGATATGAATATCATTATTGATATAAATTACTAAACTTGCAAAAGGTCATATATATAAGAATGGCTCATCTTTTAAAATAAGTTTTCAATTTTATATTCAATAAGAACAATAAATAAAACCTAAAATGTTCGAGTTTACTGAGCTTTGTTTTTTCTGTTTTATGGGCATTTGAAAGGATGCACTTTTTATTTATTGCATTTAATCCTTGTCTATTTGTTAAAGTAATTCAAAGAAAAGGTTTTTGTTGAAAGTAAGTAATAAATGTTGGTTTCTGTGGATCAAAACCTGGATAGCAGTTGCATTTCTTAAATCTTAAGTACATCATCTTTGGAGATAAATTAGTTCCTACTAAACTTCCGGCGTTTTAATACTATCATTTCTGATTAATGGATATACAAAATGTACGGAATCCTTCGTTAAATGAAAAGCTGTCGTAAACTTTTCCAACATAATTCAGATATCTTTAAAAATAGCGGCATAACTTATTAAATAAAACGACAATTGGTTACCTATCCAAAGTTTTAAAGTTACAAAACGAGAGCTTAAAGCACACTTTTGCGCAGGAAAATGTTGCAGGAGAAAAGGTTTCGCTCATGTTAAATATGGAATGAAAATAAGGGAAAGATTTTAATTATAAAACCCCACGGTGAATCACAAAATACTTAACTCGTAAAGAGATTGAAAAATTCCTGAAACGGATAGTACACTCGAAAGATGTGAATCCTTTATATTTTATTTTCCTGTTTGAATAAGCAAAAACATAACAGTTGTAGAATACAAACATTCTGGAAAGTTGACAAAAACGCTTAAGTTTTTCAGAAACCTTTTTTTTTTTTTTTTTTTTTTTAAATGCCCCGGTTGCATTTACGCTGTCGGAAAGAAGCTCGAGTTCGAAATTTTTGGTTAATGGCCCAGAAAATTGAGCCCCAAAAATTGACGATTTTCATGAAAAGAAAAATTTTCACATTTGTCATATAAATGAGATCCTTAAGAATCATAGCTGTCGAATGTGTTTCAAATCGCGAGATAACGTTTTAGCAGTTAGAGTTTTACCCGTGCCTCGGACCGTTCAAAATATCATCCGTGACTTATAAAAAGACGCACTGAAGTTCTTATTTAGTGACAAGGCTAAGCTTATGAAAAATACTTGAGAAAAAAAAATGACCCCAAGAGAAAACGCAAAGAGAATTGTTTTATGAATTCTTCTGAAATGTTCACTACCTTTTGGGATCGAATCACCGAAGGAAGAAAGACTGAAAAAAGCGTTCGGAAATCCGAAATAGTGGAACATGTTAAATAGCTTAATTACAAGATGCAGGAATGAACTGCGAGCACAAAATTACCCTTTGAAAAATTCCATACAAACATTCCAAAGAGATTTTACTACCACCGCACTACCCCGCGTTATCAAAAGTGAAATATTTTTCTTAAAGTGCATCTAAATACATTCTAAAATACAACTAACCGCTCTGTCTCCTGTTGCCTAACTTATCTTCAGTTTCTTCTTTAATATTTCGATTATAGGTACGTATTGATCGCAATTCCTGCATTCCCGCAGTTTTATTCTAATTTGTCATATAAAAGCAATACGCTTATTTTTAAAGAATACTATCAAACAAACATTTATTAAAATATTAATAAATACATGTTTAAAGGTTTACCATAAAATTTGATATAATATTATTTAAAATTGCAATTTTTAAAATAGAAAACGCCATAATTTGCTTTATAAATATCACATTAATCAACATTAAAATTTAATATTTGAATAAATGAAAAAAAAAATGATTAATACTAATAAAAATGTATCAAGAATTTTTAATGGCATGTGCATAATATTGATGGAACATAATAAGCGCATAAGACGATCAAATTTTTTTCAGTGCCAGAATAATTTAGTGTCTTAATTTTCCTCCCGGAAATTTTAATTACATTTTTTTCCAATAAAGGTAAATGATTTTAAAAAAATAAAAGGAAATTCAGATAACATATATTCTGTTATTTTAGTTCTACTTTGCCTTATGACAGATAATAAGATTAATAAAAGGAATAATCTGCCCCTCGAGTTTATGGAGTTGTTCACAATGGAAACCAAAATCACGAAGTCTGTTCGAAAAGTGCTTCATAAATTCCGCTTTCTTCACAGAAGATGGACCATTAAAATTTTTTATGTATAAATTTTGTTGAATTTTTCATGAGATGATGTCGCCGAACAATGGAAAAACGATAACTAGGGATGAGAAATATCATGCAACTAACGTTTGTTTTGAATTTAATAGTGCTTACTTTTTTCCCCAGGCAGCAATACCTGAAAAGTCCTCGGCGGAAAGCTTTTTGGTTTAGAAGTTTTCGTTAGAGAAACCGCTTTACTTTTTAGAACTAATTTTCCCACTTTTCGGATGCTTCTTCCTGCAGGCAGTGATTCTTCCGTTTTCAAATTCCTCTTTCATATTTATTTTTTTTAAAACTGAGGCTCTTTATTAGGTACCAACCAATTATTTTAAAATTAACAAAATTTTTTTTTTAACCTTAAAACAAGTCAAATCTATATATATATATACATATATAATAAATATATATATGCCGCGATATTATTTAAAGAAATTTAAGTAAATTTAATTTTGTTTGTCCTATTTTGCTGCTTTATTTAGCTTGTGCTATGAAAGTTTTTAATAATGAAAATATTAATATGTTACTGGATTGTAATTGCATTTTTAATATATGTCATTTTAATCAATTTTTTGCTTTGAAGGTTTTTTGACCGTTTAAAAGCTTAAAGTTACAGTATTTTTACAAATATTTTTGTAAAAATTAATACTTAAATAGATGATTTTGCTCTTTTTCTTGTTACATTTCTCGCATTTTGAAAACCGATATTTAAAAATCGTTTTAATTAATAGGACAATGTTTATTATAACTACAATCCGGTTGAAGAGGAAATTTAAAGAGAATGAAATATGATTATAAAAATATAAGTGTATAATCCAGTAATTTATAAGCATATGAATAATTTATTATCGGTTTCAGGTCGATTTTATGTAAATGCAGTTTGATATATATTTTAAATCTGTAAAGAGAATGTTAACGTACAATGAGAGCATCGAATTCTGCCTTTCATAGTGATACCAAAAACGACAACGTAATCTGAAATTTAAAATTTTATATTGTTATATTAAAGTAAGTTCCCTTGGTGCCTCAACTAGTTAAAAGTTTTTTGGTGATTGCTTCAACACATAGAGAAACTGTTGAACCCGACAAGACGTACTGCGTTTCAATAAAGAGTGTGCTCAACTTTCCGCGTTACACAAGTTTAAAATCACACTCGGTTACTTATTCACAAATTTTTTTTGTCCCTTATTTTCCTTTCCTTTTCTTTATGATCGTCGTCTATCATTCTCGTCATATATATTATGCATGCGCACATATCGTCCCGAAATATTTTAGTTCTAAAAGCAATACAACGCTTGATTACATGGGTTTCGTCTAAAAATTTCTTTCTTTTTAGACAACAGAAAATTATTTAGATTCAGGATCTTTTGCTTTATCTTTAAATTTCTTTTTGAGAAAAATATTGATTAGGTAAAAAAAAAATCTGTATTTAAACAATTTTTTTTAATATACGGTAAAATTACGCAATTTATTTAACTTTTGCTAAAGAAACACCATAAAACATTAATTTTAAGACATTAAGAAGGCAAAATTGAACTCGTTAATACTTGTATCAAATGATTTTGTTAAATATAATGCGGGAGATGAATTAATGTGTATTTTAATAATATTTCGATATCATTATAACAATACTCGTTTTAGAGTAATAATGGCTTGGAGAGTTCTCAAGCAACCATTCTTATTAGCTTCAGACTTAGCTCATAAATGATTTGAGCAGTTAAAGATAAATATAATTCTTATTCATTGTTTGTAGATATACTTTCGTTTAGGTTGATAATATTGAAATAAACATTTTAAATATTCAGTCATTTATTAAAAAAAATTAGTATTTCGTGCGAGAGCTTAAGTTCTCTGCCATGCAAATTTTCGATACCCAACGAACAATTTCTTAGAGTAATGAAGAAACCGCTTGGTAAATATACTTATATTTCGGAATAAAACGATAAATCTCCTTCTTTGGATTATTCAGCAAACCAAACTATCAAATAATGCCCTTTTTAGACAGTTTTATGTCCTGGTTCGTTGGGTCATCTGAAATATCAATCAAATAATTTCAAGTGCAAATGAAATTTATCCTCTTCCTCTAAAATAATGCCACTTGAACAGCTGAAAATTTCACCGAGGACCTGCTATTTTCCATTGTAGAATATCGTTTCATTCTTCATTAATATTTTGCATAAGAGTTTGTTTATGTAAAACATAACAAATGAATGCAAAAAGGATTGGTTTTAATAGTTCGAAGTGCATTTCAGTGTTTACCATTGAGGAGTCAGAATGCTACTCGCTGCTTTCAGTTGCTGCGGTTAGTCAACCGTCAGCAATAATAGGGATAAGGTTTTAATTATTTAAACATCTGCGGAAATGTATTTAGCGGGTGGGAAGTATCGAAGCTTTCCGGAATATTAAGCCCACGTGTCTTCTCATGCAGAAGATAATTCTTGAGCACGTTCTGAAGATATATTCCGGCTCTTACTGAAGAAACCCCTGAACACGAAACAAAACTGATTTTGAAAGTCTTTTGTGAGTTTCCTTCAATTCGCAATAGCGTAAATATATTTCTAAACTATCCGTACCAATAAATTTGAACCTGCATAGTTTATTAAGCTAATTTGACTTATCTACAGGTGTCAGTCCAGCCGTATAGCATAACTTATATCCCATACAAAAGGACTTTTTCTATAAATAAAGAAATGAACAGCTTCTGAATCTGCTTCTGCATTTCATAAGGGCGAAGAAATTTACATTTATTAATTCGACATTGTTAGAAAAGCTTTCGGTAAAAATGTATGGAGCTGGACTCTATGTCACACTCAAGTATTCACTTATTCATCTCTATATTACAAAAAAAGCTAGTTTAATTTTTTTCTACTCTGAAATGTATTATGTATATCGTAGTTAAGAACATATTTAAAAATAAAATTTCAAATTATATAAAAATTAAAATTCATATAAATAATATTTACATAGCAGATATTATTTCCCATTATTTATGTCAAGATGTCTGAAAAAGGTACTTGACAACTTTTCAGTGCAACAACAGTCATTTTAAGATATTAATAAGATATCTACGATTGTTTTTCAACAAAATACCAAAGTTTTAGAAAGTAAAATTGGCTTAGTAATACAATTATAGTCAACCATTGATGTGATTCCATCCAATTGTAATTCGAAATGATCGGATAATATTATTTTTTAGAACATTTTACTTTTATTTCCCTAGAAATTTTCTTCATAAGAACTACAATGAATCTTTATATTCCAAATTGTTGTTCAAACGATTTTTTACATTTTAGTAAAGAAACACAAATAGATGAATTCTTTATTACAAATAAAAAGTTTAAATATCAAATGATACTCGCTTTTTAATATATAATATAAACTTGCTTCATGTTGATAATGCTTTAAACGGAATAAAGAAAGACTTTAAATAACTATTTTGCTCGAAAAATACATTATCTTTTACTCAGCATGAAAAGTGAAAAATGAAATATTGCTCTACGGTGTAAAAGGTATCTGCAGCGAGAACGCGCGGAAAATTTTTACCTTTTTTCAATGCGGCAAATATAAATCATCGGTTGGACTAAAAAAAGCTACATACAACAATAACAGTTCTATTAGAAAAATTATAAGATGGATTCAACGTAGAAGCTAAAAATTAATAACCATTATATTCAAATGAATTCGTTTTGCTAATCTAACAATAGTACATTCTCCAAAAAAAAGTTAGAAAATTTTAGTTAAATTCAGCTAAATGAGAAATTAGTTAAATTCTGTTCTTGTGAAAAAATAAATTGTATTTAATTATATGAAAGAAAAATTGCCTAATTTTGGTGAAAATCATGAAACTCCTCCTTAATTTACGCTTACTTTATAAATTTTGAGGATTTTTATGTTGTAAATCTCTTTCACTATCAAGAAAAAGAGATCGACGGCACTGAAAAAAAATGTATATTATCAAAAATTAGTTATTCAATATAAATCACAAACTTTGTATTAAAAAATAAATAAATAACGAAATAGTAAAGTGTCGTCATTGTTTTCATTGGTGAAGTTTAGAGTCTAAAAACTTTTTCAATATTTTCAAAATTTGAATTTTAGAAAAATTTTAGTGCCCAATAACATAACTGGAAAATTCCTTGTTGACTAAAAACTGCTCAGTTTAATAAAATTAAAATAGAGAATTCAAAGAGCTAAAATCATATAGCTGTATTTGAGTTTTTATTAAAAAAATAAAGCTTGACAAAATGATATTATTACAGAATTTTTGTTCTATGAAGAGTTTTGAGTCTGAGTTATTTAAAAAATTAAAACCTAAAAACTTAATTCTGAGAGATATTCGATTGAGATTGACTAGATTAACATATACAAACTTCGTATTCAATTCTCTTTTAAAATTTAAAAAAAAATATTTTTACTGAAATTTAATAACAGAAATTTTATATTTTTTCTACATTTTTAAAATTTTTACTGCATATCTCCTTTTATGTTTTAATCCACGTAATTGAAAGAAGAAAATTCGCTTTATTACATTTTCCCAAATCAAGAATAAATAAAATGTCTTTTTCCAACCGTACGGTATTTCAAAAAATTGTTAAATTTGTTCCTCAGAAATTTTAATTTTTTCATTACTATTCTCGCTTGGGATTTTGCCTAAAGCTTTAAACAATAACAATATATTTCAAAATTCAGACAATATTAATGAAATCATTTTTAGTTATTACTTGCATATATTTGAATATTAGGGATATTTTTTCTTTATGTTTTGTAAAGCTAATTTTTTACTTTATAGTATCATAAAATTTATAATATCCAGTAGATTCAAACTGCGCAAAATAAGCAATAATAATATTAAAGAATTTTAATTAATTTTAACAATTATCTGAAAATTAAAAAACTTTTTCAGATACTGATATTTTAAAATATTACTCTTTGTTTTAATTAATTTGTAGACTATTTGATGGTTGCACCTATGTGCTTTTGCAGCATTTTGTTGACTCATCTTTAAATACATTGATTATAAATGAAGTATAAAATAATTTACCTTTATGAATAACTAAGCGCAGAATTATACATGTAGGATTTAAGAAAAATTAAAACAGACTTTACTGAAAGTTCTAAAGCATTACCATAAAACTTCGGCAGTTTGTATACAATAAAAGACTGGAAACTAATTTCAAGCATTCTTGTTTAGCTTGTTTTGTGTAAGATTACCGAAACTGGATCATTTTTCAGAGGTTCTATGGCTTATAGTACTAATTCCGCAAACAGCGTTAGCTGTGCTAAATATGAAGATAAAATCAAAGTACTTTATAAGTTCCCAAATTTTTCGCGTATCGAATTCATGTTCCAGTTTACTACATTTTCGAATATGTACTTTCATAATACCTCCAGCTCTGGAACAACGTTTTTAAGAAAGTTTTGGTTTTAAAAATTTATATTTTTCAAGCAGAATTTTTTGATATGATAAATATTTTAGTCAAAAAATAAGATTATATTTTTTCCTATGCTGAAGTACTTTGCTTTAAGAAAATATATAGTTAATAAAGTTACTATATTATATACAATTATGATTTTTGCAATACAATTTTGCATGCAATTTACAATAATTACACAATTACAATGCAATGATACAATTTTGATAAAAGCAATAATTTAACTTCATTGAAATTTCAACTGCTGTTCCTCCAAAATTTGATGACCAGGATTTTTATTATTAATTGCAATTCGGAAACAAAGATAATCATATACATGCGTCTGTAAAAAGTGCTATCACATTTACAAAATATTCATTATTTGCTTTGTTCAATAATCAGTTTTCGCCCTTATTACCCTCTGAAAGTTATTTTTAAAAATTTCAAAATTGTTTAGGTGCTAAATTTTAATTTAAGAATTTTTTAAAATATTCAACAAAACCACAAATATTGTAAGTTATATTTATTTATTATTAAATATTAAAGGGAAGTAATTTTTATTTTGCTCAGAAAATACGCCGTTCATTTTAAAAATATTGAATGTCAATAATGAACGAGAAAAAGAAAGAACGGTATCAAAATTAGACTGCCTGAAATATCGAAATGTTTAGACTAAATGTCTAGACTAAAATGTTTCAAACTGTTTACTTAATGTAAGTGCTGTAATTACTATTTCACTTTCGTTTAAACTGATTAATGATTAACTTTAAGAATTTGACTTGCATTTATGAATCATAAGGTTATAAGTTTAATGTTTTAAACGCTAAACAATTCAGATCATGTTGAATTTGTCGATCCTCCGTAAAAAAAAAAAAAAAAAAAAAAAAAAAAAAAAAAAAAAAAAAAAAAAAAAAAAATCCAAAAACATTTATGCATATTTTACATTTTTCCAACCTATTGGAGACATGTTACTGTTATTTTAAACCACATGTCGTTATTTAACGTGTATTTTAAACAGCAAAATCTCATCCATCAAATTATGACTTCAGTAGTATTTTTGATTAAAACCGATGAATTTTAATGGTAAATCGCTAAATTATGGTTTTACGTCTTTGGAATTATTAAATTTGAAATATGAAAGCTTGCCACTACTCCCACGAAATCTACCAGAGATGAAAATGCAATTTACAGTTCTAAATGGACCTTAATGAAGAACAAACAAAAGCCGGAGATGGGACTCCAAAGTGGGCGAAATCCCTCATCGAAGACGCGGATAATTGAATCAAGGGAAAGACGAAGCTGACCAAATAAAATGCTTAAATCGGGGATGATTAATTCCTATAAGGAGATCTGAAATCGAAGATCGATAATTATTTTTCATATGAGCAAAAGGTACACGATCTTTTACCGACACAGTTTCACTCATGCAAAAGCAAATTAATTTTGAACATTATTGTAAAATCAGAATTATTGGAAAATACATTATGTACAGTGGAAGTCAAATGTACTCTCGGCAAAATGACCCAACGTGAAAGTGTCATTTTTCTTCTCTTAATATCCGCTCCATTGCATTACTTAAATGATTTCTGGTGCTTTGGCTTTATCCCTGGAGCCCCTCTTAAGAGGCGGTTCACCCATCGTTTTCTTCTCCAGAGCCTTTTCTAAATATTGAAATTACAAGGGCTTTGCTCTCGTCAAAGAATTATCTGGCGCATTTCCAGCAAATGCCCTGATAAAATTTTCCGCAGCTGATTCTGCTTTGAGCTCCTACATTTGCTTCCTCTTATCACATTATTTTCCAGCTACTTTACAGGTTTATTTACAAGATCTATTAAAATTGCGTATTAGATCAAAATTTCAATTTCATCGGTCTCGATTTCGTCTTAGATTCCTTTGCATTAAATGGATATCGGCAGTAAACACGATTCAAAAATTTTACGTAATATAAACTTAATTTAATATCTGGCAAATTGATTCCCCGATCTTTTGTGATTCAGTTTAATAATGAAAAACCAATTAAAACTTTAATTTCAAAAATAAATAGTATCGTAATTTTAAACAATAAAATACATAAATTCTCTTTTGACCAGTTTGTCTGCATTCTCGGTTATTAAGAAATATGAAAGTGAAATAGGAAAAGCGGGAACACTAATGAATCTGAAATAAATATTTTAGATTTTTCCACGTTAGATACAACTTTTGGCCTAACGAGAGATGCATTCGAATAAATTTTGAAGCTTTAAATTTTGCTCATGCATAGAATTTTATTTTAAAACCGGGAAGTATTTTTTATTTTTCAGCAATACAGTTTTACATATATATATTTCGAGAATTTTGACTTAAGCTCGATATAATTATTTTTGCACTTAGATTGTTGCCAAGACGTTTGGAAAGCCATGTTACTTTGATCGGAGCTAATTGTACGGTTTTTGGTAAAGAATTGCTTTAATTTTCAAATATCAGTTTTGGGAGAGCATGAAAAAGATACGTAAGGTGACTCATATTTTTAATTATATATGAAAACAATAAATGTCAGTTTACATTTGTTTTCTTTTTCGTACTCAAACAGATTACCGAATTTTTCATAATTAATGTGTGAATTAATTATTTTTGACCATATTAACGAGAAATGTTTATCTTTTTCTGAATTTATAACAAACAAATAATACCAAATGTAAGAATGTGATCTACAGATCTAGAGCAGATTTTCTCCAATACCAACCTTAATATTAAGATTTAAATTGTGGTTTCTCAAAATCATTTCCTGAGGCCGCGAATCAAAAGCCATTGCGGTGGTACTCATAATTAAAATCGGAAACAAGTCAAATATTTGAGACGTTTTCAAAAACACAATAAACTTCCTTGTCGAGATTAGATTATTTACGTATATTACTTATGTATTATTAATATCTTTTTATATTATACTATTACTAATTGTTTAAGATTCTAATTATTATATGAACACAAATACAAATATACAACGGACATTGACTATTTATGTAAATGTATCTCATGAAGCATTTGTATATTCTTTAATGGTACAATTAATTTATTTTCCTTCTAAAACTTAATCTATTTTCATTGTTGTTAGCTACTGCTATCGCAAATTACCAAATAATATAGCAAACAAATTGTTTTCATAAAATCACTAACTATAAGATATTTTAATACTTTAGACGCAACAAGTGTAGTTTATTTTATTTACATCGCCCTAATTTTCACAGTATGGTTGCTATAAAGAACTGAAATGTTAATTTATACTTTGATGATTTTCCTCCTCACTTTAACTCAGCTATCTTTACTAGAAGATATATTTTAAATAGTAGATTGTAAGAATAAAAAAAGAAAAAATATGAAAAGGTAAATCTGAAGCCAAGAAAGTGAGCTTAGTTTTATTACACGGTATATTAAAATATTATTTAATTTAGTCGAAGAACATGATGGCTTATGGAATGAGAAAAATACTTTTCGACTTAACTTTAATATTTGATTTCACATTCTTTTCTTATGCATAATGAAAGTATTATTCCATCTAAAAATTCCAATTATTGGTATTCTTTTATTCGGAAGTTTTTCTCACTTCAATCTCCGGAAAAATATTTTACACTCAAATGTCTGAATATTTTATTTGTTTCCCATTGTGGATTTTCTATCTTATTTTAATTTGGTAAAAAATAATATGATATTTTGAAATTTTTGATAAAAAAAATAATATGATATTTTTTAATGAAATTGTTCTCTCTAACACGAGCAATGATCATAGTTACTTGAATTAAACTAATGTGCTTAATCGCTTTTTACGGTAAACTTAAACTGAGCAATTTTCTTATGAAACACCTGAATTCAGTTGTATTTTGAGGCAATTTTACTACTGTTTTATGCGCTAAATTAAGTATTTGGAAGGTGAACTCTTAAGCATGACTAGTAATAGATTAACTAAATCTGATATTGAAAAACTATTACTTTGGCAGAAGTTAAATTTTGACTCCTTTTGTAAATGTTTCTGGCAATGTATACTCAATTACTTTTGCAAAAATTTGAGAAATTGCAGTTCTTTATTTTAATGAACGGCTGACAATCTTAAGACTAAAGGCATTTTCTTACTTCCATGCAATTAAATTATATGTATATAATAATGTTCTATCGGTTTATGATGGTTTGACTCTAAAAATATAAAACTGATCAAGAATTATTAAATAATTTTTAGTTTTAAAAGTTTCAAATTAGTTCTATATTTCTACGAATCAAATTTCATGTAATAATAAAACTGTAAATAGATGAGACACATTTATTCACATATTAATGACAATTACCATGAAAATTTTTTATTTTTAAATATGTTAATAAAGAACCAAAATTTTTTTTCTTAAAATAAATGTATCTAAATGAAATTTAAGATTTCTGAAAACAATTATGAGATTATATATTTCAATTTTTATCAGAAATTTTTGTTTTATCATATTGATTAGCAAATTCATGATTTGTATTATGAATGTTTATTATTCTTCAGATTTCAAAGAAATTTTGATACTCAGATATAAGTGAATTCTAGGTTTAATAGATGGCAGAAACACCCGAAAAACATTGAAATCGTCTTTTGGGAGCCGCTGAATACTGACCTTTTTTTCATCCGGTTTTAAAAATTAATGTTTCGGCTTCACAACAGGATTTCGAAGTAAAAACCGTAGCAGCAATTCACCGAAAAAAAAATTGTGAACTCTTCTAATCCACTAATACATTTCCATTTATCAGCATGAAAGAAAAATTTTCGTGTTCTATCCGTTAAATATAACAATTTAAAATGATTTATATTAGATATTTATTGCCCAAATGGAACCACCGAACACACATGATTTATAATAGTTCTTCAGACTTCCATAGATTTTAAATTTTTAAAATAATTTAACTCAAAATATAATATGATTATCATTTTGCAGGATATTTTTACATTTTCTGTTAAATAATTCTCTAAAATAATTTTTTATTTTGATCGAATTTTAGTGTAATATATATAAATTGATAATTTACCAATTCTCGGTTTTAAACGAAAACTGTTACTAAATTTGCCTGTTTAATCGCAAAACACTGGTTTCATTTTGCTCTCGCAATTTCACTTTATTTCACATTTTCTCTAGTTTTGAGTGAAAAATTGATGATATTAGGTATGTTCCTTCCGGGAGAAATATTACTTCCGTCGCCTGTAAGAAGAACCTAAATTTCAGATGAGAGAAAATAAAAAAACTAGCTTCTTCGCCACATAATTTCTTGCCCAAGTTAATAAATTAACTTTATAAATTAAGTGACCTATTAAAAGGAGATAACAAATTGTTGAAAGAATTGAGAATCCTGTGAACAAAGTTTTTGCCTTGCAAACCGAACTCCTAGTCTTCGTCTCTTTCCATATGAGAACATAAAAAAAAAAAAATTGGAAATACTTTGTTCTTAAAGAGTTTCTTGTTCGGCTCCGAAGAATAAAGCAGGTTGTCACGATGAGTGATTGCTCTTTTGAAAATAGCTTTGTCAGAGTAGCTTCAGAGTGAAAAGTCCATTTTAAATACAAACAAAAGAAAACTAAAAACAGGAACTTCAGCACATGTCTTCCGGGTAAAATCATGAAAGTAATTCAAGAAAATATGGCAATAAATACGTGAAATAAAAAAAATATGAATGAAAAATTAAATTAAATAACAGAAAAATAAGAAATAAAATAACAATAGATGTCGGATGTATATGTATCACTTTTTAATAATTTTTTATTATTATTTAAAATGATTTAGTAATTAAAATTAGATTTATTCAAGTTAAATTGGCGTCGGCTCCAAACCCTCGTTAAACTGTCCGCGTAACATGTTTTCAAGTTTCACTGCAGTTTTGCGGGGGGGTACAAATTCAAAAATTTTGTCTTATTTTCTGGTTTCGTTGCAAATCAACCCCCGAAATATGACGAAAACC
>JAOWBB010007996.1:0-104192 GCA_028565995.1 Ricinus marginatus | reverse complement strand
CCCCATCCCCCCACATTATGTTCTTTTTCTGTAACGCATTATTCCAGTATATATATACATATTTATATTTCGATTGATTTATTGCTGAAGAAAACAAAAATTATGTTTTGAAATTTGGGATGATGATGAACGCTAAATAAAAGAGGAATCTTCAATATTTATTTGGACTTAAGTGAATTAACGATTTATGAATGTGGAGGCTATATATTTTGAAGAAAAAAAAGAAAAATAAAAAAGAAGAAGCAAAATGTGTAAATCGAATCACTGCTTCTGTAGATAATTTCATTTGAAATTCGAAATTTAGTTTTTTTGCAAAAATGAAAAATTAAATTTAAATCGATGACTTAGTGAACAATCTGTATTTCAGTTGATAATGTTAATAATGATTTGGTCAGATATAAAATAATGGGATAGGAAAATAACAACAGCCTTAAAATTTGTAAATATTAACATTAATTTTTCAAAATTATTATTACAATAATGATAACGATTAGTAATAATGAAAAATAATAATAATTATAATAATAATAATAATAATAATAGTTTTGAGATTAAGGAGGAAAAAAATGAAAAAGAAAACAAAAAAATTATTTTATTTTAATAATGGGGTGATAGTTTGAACGTGGTTAATGGTAGAGTTGTGTTAGTTAGAGAATGGCTCCAAGCCGCGAAATGTAGATAGCTGCCAAAGGTTTAATTATTAACAAAAAATTCTTAATATCTGGTTTTCTAGATAATTGAATTATGATGAAGTGCTAACTTTATTTTCTTTTATTTTTTATTATTTTTTTTAAACAAATCGGAAAATCATTTTATTATTATGCTTTCAGTTCATACTTCAATTGTTTAGGAAATGGTTTTCCTTTCTTTTTCTTTTTCTTTCAGTAAATGTTTTTTAATTCATGTGATTTCAAATGTTATTGTTATTTCTTTTTTTTGTTTAAAATAATTCTAATTTTTGTTTTCCAATACAACAAACTATTAAAAAAAAAATGTTAACATAGAAACGAGATGATAATGCAAATAAAACAAAATATTATATAATTATTATCATTGTAATAAACTTTTCTTTTTTTTTTTTTTCTAATTTATCCCAAGTATTTTTTTGTACTTTAGTATAAACTGGATGGAAACAAATACCGGTGAATTTTTAGGTATTTCAAATTCAATTTATTTTTCTGCATCGAAAAATTTTCACCGTTTGAGTTAGATCCATTCAACTTTTTTTTCCTCAAATTAATAAGTTATGAACTTCTGAATTTATCTTCATTAATTTTTTTTTTCGAAATTAACTATTAATCAATCGTCGAAAAAAAAAATTTGTAATATGATTATGAAATATGCCATTTATACAAGAAAATGGTAACAGCTATCCTAAAAACGTGTATTATTTTCTTGCTGTCCGGAGAAAGAAAAGAATATGAGTGAATTAATAGTGTGAGAATATGATGATGAATAATAATAACTGCTTTTACATTATTCAGCGTGAAATAATTATTTTTTTGAAAACTGATTTCAAATTATTCATAATTAAGACTTGTTTAAAAGAATAAAAACATTTCTGTAAAATGTAAAAAAAAAATAATAATTCCTTTTGGTAAAACAGTTAAATTATTTTCTAAATGCGGAAAAAATTAGATTTGATTTAAAATATTTTCTGAAAAGGAAAATTTGGTCAAAATGACCAGGTTTAAAAAAATAAAAAATATTGCTTTTTAAAAGTAAATAAATTAATTTTTCAAAACATAAAAGAAAAAAATTAATATTCAATGCAGCGGAAAATAATGTATCTTTTATATGGAAAGTATTTTAACGATAAATGTATAGAAAATGTGAAAAACAATTTAGCTAAATAATTTTTTTGGAGGCTGGAATAATATGCAATCTTGTGGCTTTACATCTTAGATTGATTATTTTATAAGGTAGATTTGTTATCGGAAAGGATGTTAATAAAAACTTGGTTCAGCTTATCATTATTCATATATATATATACCTGCGTATGTATGTATGTATGTATGTATGTATATAAATCAGTTATTTTTTTAAATTTTCATTGTAAATTGACGTGATCGGATATTGTTTCATAAAAGAATCCGAGTTATATTGTCATTTAAAAAAGGAAGAAAAAAATTTTTTAACCGCAGAAATAATGTTTTTGAATAAAATAATAATTGTATCATTTGACACGTAAACAATTTTCTATTGCAATTTTATTTAAAGGTTATTCAGCTAATTGGATCTATATTTTTTCTTCTATGAATTTTTATGAATATTGTGGAAGGCATTACTTTGCAGTTTGAATGTTTGAATAATTTACTAAATCAAGTTTAAAATGGCAATCCTTCCCCGAATATTTGTAGATTATTATAATAATAATTATTATTATCTAATATTAACTTTTTATTGATCTAACTTTTTTTTATTTTATTTTTGTAGCAGACTTTTATATGCAAGTATGAGTAAATTAAAATGCAGTGTAAAAAGAAGCCCATCATTTCTGAAGTTTACTTTTTCTTTTTTTGAATATTATATAAAAAATCATGGTGCGGGCCTTAGCATTCGCCGAAGGAAAAAAAATGTCGCTTAAAAATAATAAAATTATTGACAAAGATTAAATAAAAATATTCGGTGCATGCTTCTGCGTGCTGTACCACCAGAAATTAACATCAAAAAACGCCTTTTTTTTCATTAATATGTAGCAACATGGACGGGATTAATACCATGATCATTTATATAAATTGAATATTATCCCAAGACGGAGCTGTGATTGAATGAGACTGATTATCGCCAGTTTCGTTCTACAAAAAGCTCATGAACGTTAAACTAGTGGTAAATATAAAAAGTCCTAAATTATCAATCTGACTGCATTATATATTATTTTCTAGTCTGCATTCATACACTTCTCATAGCTTAACAGCTTAATTAATTTAATTATTTTTGTGAACAATTTTGAAATGAAAATTAATATGAATTAAAACTATCAAAAAATTGTATTTAACGCAGATGCTGTTATTTAGTTGTTCCATTTAATTTTTAAATATTTTTTTCTTCGTTTCATAAAAACGTAATTTTTTCAGTTGCTTTGGTTTTATGTAGAAAATGAATTTCACGTATTTTTTTTAGACGGATAAGTTTTTCTTTTTTAATTTATGCAGCACATTGAAATATGAATTAAAATTCATCTAAACTTGTAATCATTAACTTTTTTATCAATTTGTTTTATAAAATAAAAAAAATCTATAAAAAGGCCTTTTTAATTCTATTCATTATTTAGTAATATTTAAATTTGGATAATAGTAAAAAGCAACTGCATAACGGCATTGAATATTCAAAGTTAAAGTAAGCACCTACAATTATGAACTATTTGCATAAAAATAATAAAAAGAAAAAAAAAGAAAAATTATCTCTTAGTGCGAAACATGTCGAATCATTTTTTTCTTTTTTTTCATATAATTTTTATATTTTCTTTTTATTGATATTCTTTCCCTAAAATAACTAGATTAAAAGCCAGTTTCATAATTTAAGTGTATAGCATTCTACATGTTTTCTTTCACATGATATATTTATAAATATTAATTATGTATAAAAAATGCACGTTATTTCTTGACTAGTTGTTTTTTAATAATTAGTTTAGGCTGGAATAGATTTAAGTTTTTAATATTTTGTCAGTGTTGATATCGAATTCATTCAATCTAATTGATTCGATTCGATCTTTAGTACAGAAGAACGAAGAAAAAGAATTTCTTTATTTCCTAAGATTTTCTGTAAGAAAATTCTTTTCTATTATGTACGAAAAAGGATTTGAGTAACAAATTATTTGGAGAATAAAATTTTATATGGAAGAAACTTGAAATATAAAGAATTTTATCTTAAATAAATATACAATTAACATGTATCAAAATTTTAAATGATGGAGTTAGTTAAAAAGGAATATTTTTCTCATGATGATAGAGCCTAAATCAACGTTTGCTACATAATTATAAAATTTTTCCTGCTAATATAGATATATTATGAAATGAAAGGAAATACTAAAGATCAATAATTTTGTAAATATTCGATATCAACCATGTTGAATGAATGAATCTTTTTATGTTATTGTTAATTGTAGCACGTGAAGACTGAGAAAAAACTAATATTTTTAAGTTTTAACCTTGTCTACTGCCTTATTTTTAACATTGGGTTTCATTTTACTGTTTTTATTATTTTTTTATTCCTTTCTTATTTCTGTTTCATTTGTAAGGGTACTCAATATTAAGCATCATTTGTATTATGCGTTTTTGATAGATTATTTAATGACCTGGTGTGCTTGAATAAGAATGGTCATGGAAATCTTTTTCTTTGGATATATGTATAAATTTTGACATGGACCGTTGGATTCTTACATTGCCAAGGGAAATTTTTTATTATTTATTTAGCGTTTCGGGGTTTTTTAATTTTTTTCTAAAAGCGTTAGTTTTGGAATACTTATTCCAGATATCGAATTAATCACCAAGTATTCCAAATTTTTAACCTTTGTATAATTTTGCATAATTTTCAGATGGCTTATGTCTTATTTCCGTTTCACGTTAGTTCACATTTCCATCCTCAATATTTTTTTCCCATTTTTTTTCGACCATTCTCTTTGCCAGATTCATCATTTCCTTAATTGTAGATACAAGATTATTTCAAATTGCTGAATTATTGATGTCTCGATTTGCATCTGGCAGTAATAACTTAAAGTTTTTCACGATCCTCTTTATCTTGCATCTTCAAAATACCCTAAGAGTCAACATCAAATGCATCATCTAAATTACCACGAGAGAAATGCATTTTGCATGTTCCTCTAATGATTTTCAAATTAATTCCTGGTTTTCTCTTAGGCTCCGCTTAAACAATCAAGATGGAAAATAGGGCAAAAAGAAATTGTGTTGAAGATGGGCTGGAAAAACTACCTTAAAAAATTATAATTAACTTTTCAAATTTCATTTAATTTTTCTCATTTTTCTGACAGTTTTTATCATCTCCAGTTTCGCTTGTAACTATTATTTAAGTTCTATTCCAATTATTAAGTATAAAAATTTAAAATAAAAATTAAAAAAAAATAAGATTTATCAAAGACTGATGAATAATCACAGACTGTTAATGTTTAATTTAGTTGATATTATACTTAAGAAATAATTGAACAAAAAAAATATCAATATATAAAATACATGATAATAAGAAACTAAGTAAAAAAAAAAGAATTTGTTACAGTAAAAGCTTTTTTATTTTAAGTTTTTTTAAAAATTACTTTATCTTTTTTTGACAATTTATAAATATATATAATCTAGCACTTTCGTTTTTAGTGAAGTGTGTCTTATAGAAGCAGATATATAAAAGAATATTAAAAGCAGAAAAAAAAATTGTCTGGTTGATTGCTTTATTCATTCATAAGCGTTTAATGTTAAATGATTGTAAAGGTTCCTAAGAAGCTTTGAAGTTTTATTGAAACTTCACGCTAACAAGGCCTTATAATGTAATGAAAAAATATATGTTTTTTTTCTTTCGTTTCGGCCAACTGTGGACCATATAATTTCATCCTTTCGGTTTTTCTTCCGTTTTGTTGAAATATTTCGCCGATATCAGGTCAGCTGCTTTCGCGCTGACTGGCAATTCTACCAAGGCTGTGAGTCTTGAAAGAAATTTTTTGGTAAAGAACGTTGGATTGGAAGAGATGGAAAGTTTTTAAGGTAAAGCTTAAGCGCAGGAAAATAAACTGCGACAAAACGGCCCCAGATAGGATACGAACACAAGGGCATTGAATAATGAGACGTCCCCTGAAAAAGTATATGGTGTAAATAAAATATGAATTTTCTTTTGAATGTGATATTCATGTGAGAATAGTTTTATACAATGCCTGTCGCATTCAAAAAAAGCCATATACTTTTTATATGAGTATACATGAGAAAAGAATCAATTTCGACCAAGATCAATAATATGTAATGTAATTATATGTGAAATAAAAGAATATGAAGGGAGATATCTTGATCGTGAAAGGATAGAAAGATGATTGCATCTGCTAATCATCGTAACAGATATTTAATATAGCAATATATATAAGACAGATAATAATGCGTAAAATAAAAATTTAATTTATTAAATATCTTTTCTCCCTTATTATTAATCCCTGATTTTTCCTTTTCGCTTTCGATCTCGCAAAAAGTTCTGTAAAAATTCCCAATAATTTTTTGCCATCCTTTACGATTATACTGATTAACTTTTCCTACCTAGTTATATATTTTATTATCTATGTGCTCATGTAAATCGCAATGCATTTCAAGTTATTTTAATAACTAAATTAAAGCTTGTAAAATAAAATTTAATTGGTTCATACGTGGATGAGAAATGTGCAGAGAACTAATTTTAAATCGTACTTTTTCCCGCGTTTTGTTGCCGTGACGCAATATCATACGATACATTTGCTCTTATTTGATTGGCTGTTCGATTAACTACTGATGACCATAATATTTGTTCATGTTATGGCGGAACATTAAAATAAAGTAAAGGGAAAATGACAGAATTTGATGGTTTAGGCGACTCAATGGAGTCCAAATCGTTCGATGCAGGCGAATTAAATGCATTAGATGGTAAGTATTCTTTCCTGTAGGAAATAATTATAAGTTTCTGATCTTAATATAATAAATCCTACAAATATTAATATTTATAATGCAAGTTTCCAATTGTGTATGTATTTTTGTGAAATTATTCAACTTAATAGCAAAAAGTGATATTATTTAATGCATTGCCGTTCTAGATTTGATTCAAAGTGAAATATTTTCGAAGAACAATTTGGATTTTCTCTCTGATGAAATGCTGTTAAATCAATTCGCCAATGGGCCCATTGAAATGGAAGAAGACATTCCCTTCGATTTTTTAAACTTGCCGAACAATTCCGAATTCATCACCCCGGAATCATGTGCATCACAAAACGTAGCATTTGATGACAATCAGTCAGCTGATAAATACAGATTTGATTCTGAGGAAAGTGCGGTGACAACTCAGCCCTTTAGTCCAAATGAGAATAGAAATTATGAATATTCAAAGCCACAATTGTTTCAGCCCTTGGAGCCTTCTCAAGTTGAAGATACTCTTTCTCAGCAAACAGTTTTTTTTAAACCAGCTCAACCAAAAGTAAATTTAAACACTGTTCAACAGACAGTTGTTAATCCTCCAAATAAATCAGTGACTTGTCAAGTACCCATAGCTCCACAAGCCCAAGTAGCGTTTGAAGGCCAGCCAGCATTTTTAGTTACTCAAACTCCTCAGCAACAAATTCTGAAGATAAATACTGCAAAAAGTTCTAGAACTGGTCATTTAGTAAAAATTCCTCTTTCTTCAGACAAAATGCAACAGGTATATATTTTATTTTATTTATTTTTTATTATTTATATTATGATATAATATTATTTACATTTAATGTCATGAAATGATGAAATGAAATGTCAAACATTTACTTCATGTCATATCGTTTTTATAAAAATCTCAATATTTTCATATGCAATTTTTTAGTAACAAAATCTGAAAACTGATGCTGTTAATTGTAGGTTGTAGTTCAAATGCAGGTCATGAATCCTGAACCTCCAGTGGTTCAAAATATAATACCTCAAACAAATGGAACCACAGTTATGTACAATTCAGTGACAAGCACTGCTCCTCAGGTTCACAGTTTAGTTAATACAGGAAATACTTCTATATTAACTGGTACATATATTTCTCTTTGTTTTTTATTTAATTATTTTTCTTTAATCTAAGTCAATTAAATTATTTTAAAAACACTTACATTTAACAGAATATTTTTAACAAAAAACATTAATTTTGATTAATTTTGATTTGATTGATTTTGAAACATTTTAACAAAAAACATAATTTTTGAAAAAAACAATTTTTTCAATCAACATTTAACTGAATAAATTTACATAAAATTTTAAATACTGGATGTATCTAAATTTTAAAAATTGCTGCAAAGGAATTTTAATAATCATAAATTATTCACAAGTATAGAATTAATAAATCATTTTGAAATGTTTTATTTTATAGGTATACCAGTTGTTTTAGATACAGATAAAATACAAATTAATAGAATTATAACACCTCATGTTAAGGAAAATAAACCACCAGCCAAACGCAGTGCACATAATGCTATTGAGAGGCGGTATAGAACTAGTATAAATGATAAAATAATTGAACTGAAAAATATAATTGTGGGTGAAGAAGCGAAGGTACTTTTAAATTTCATATATTCTTCAGTTATAACAAAGATTCTCATGAAGTTTAAAAGAACATTTTATTTAATTTTATGAATAAAAATATTTTTAAAATTGGAATTTAAATATCAGGAATTAACATTTATTTGCACACAATTTTTTTAGTATAAATAAGAAACTTTCCTCAAAATGTAGGCAAAAATTTTTTTTCCATAGTCAAATATATAGCTATGTTATATATTTTAATATTTTTATCATTTCAATAAGTAATGGAGTAATGAAAATATTTGTATTTCTTTTATGTTTCAGATAAATAAATCTTTGATATTGAGAAAGGCAATTGATTATATCAAACTGTTAAAAAATGCTAATGCAAAGTTAAAGCAAGAAAATCTGGCACTGAAGATGGCTGCAAGAAGACAATCACTTAAAGAATTATTGGTGCCATCAGATGATGGTATGCTGAATGATCTAACTGGTGATATCACTCCCCCACACTCAGATGTAGGATCTCCAAGTCCAAAAAGTGAAGTTTCTACACCCTCATCACCTGATGATCTTTATCAATACTCTATGGTAAAATTTTATTTTAACTTTTTTTCTAACTATATTTTTAACTTTCCATACAGTATTAATCTTTTGTTTTCTTTTCATTATTGAGTAGTGAATGTAGCTATCAAGAATCACAGAATATTTTTTTCCTTAACTTATTTTTGTTTCATGAAAAATTTTCACTTTTATTTTTGTAGATAAAGACCAATGAAGACATAAATGTTAGTGGATTGGCTGATCACACACGTTTAACTCTGTGTATGTTTATGTTAGTGATTTTATCTTTTAATCCATTTGGAGTAGTTTTGAATAAATTTTCTGACACAAGTATTGATTATTCTTCATCAGAAAAAGGAAGAACTATATTGAACGCCAATAGTATGTATTCTTAAAAAAAAATGAAAAATAACAATGAAACATTTAGTCTTATATTAGATAGGAAAATTATTTTTTTATATAATTCCAAGAAATTAATCTTCAATGTCCTACTTTTTGATCAAATTGCATATAATTTCTGGATATTATATTCTTCTTCAGTAATTTCATCTAGAATTTACATACAATTATTAAGTGATTCATTATATCAACATTAAGTTAGTCAGAGCCTCAAATTTTAGAACCGAAATTTAAAAGTAAATATGTAAAAGTAACTACAACTGTTCAGACATCTTGATTTTATAAAGAAAATCAAATTTGAACTCTGTAATTTATTCTCATCTATTCCTTCTGTTTTAATTATAAATTTTAAAATCCGATTTTTGTACTATATTTTTTTCTAACCTAAATTTTTAGTTTTTTCACAATTTTATTTATGAAATTTATTTCTTAGATGTGGGAAATAATTCATGGACGTGGTTTAGCTCTGCCATTGTACTCTGGGCGCTGAATATATTAATTCTTGTTGGTTGCCTAATTAGAATAATGGTTTATGGTGATCCAGTAATTCACACTAAATCCAAATCTTTTATTTCATATTGGCGTCACAGAAAGCAGGCAGATTTTGATTTGTCTCGCGTAAGTTTTTTAATTAAGTGCAGTTCAGATTAAGTGCCAAAAATGGTACTAATTCCACTTGAGTTAATTTGAAATATAAACATGTATATCGTTGTATTAAGAAAGGTATGAATTGCAGCTCTTTTCATTAAAAAATACGGGGAATATCGTGGCTTGCATCATAATTTTTAACGATATTTTATATATTTTATACTTATAGGAAAAAAATTCAGCTGCGAGTATAGAATTGAAACGCTGTTTGCAAGTATTCGGAAGACCATACCCGACCTCTCGCTTTGAATTGTATATATGTACGTGTTGGCAATTAATAAGACAGTTTCTCCACAGATTATGGATTGGACGATGGTTGGCAGGAAAATGTGGAGGCTTATTTGCGGATAAGTAAGAACTAAAATTTTTTATGCGAATTTAAAAATCTCTGAAACGAATTTTCCATACATTTTCCTGTTTTGCAAAAAAAACATTCTTATACCATTTAAATTAAAAATAATTTATCATGAAGTATTTTCTATATTATAAAGAGAGGTATTTAAATTACTATTTTTTCGATAATAATATCCCTTTAAAACATATTAATTTTTAAAATTATATCATATAATTATCACAGTGATGTTAAAAGAGAAGCACTAATGTCGGCTAAAGAATTGGCAGTTATTTATCATAGACTACATCAGTTACATTTAACTGCTCAGGAAGATCATATCGGTGGTCTGATGTTATCTTTGAATGCTACAAATTTTGCGGAAATGGCTTCTGGAACTATTGAACCTGAAATGTTAGCTGAAATTTATGTCACTATGGCGTTACGAATAAAAGAGTCTTGTCCAAATATTTTACAGATATTTTCGAGGTGGGTCAAAAGAAATTGTGATTAAATATACAATTTAGTAAGCAATACAGTAATTAATTATAAATGATAAAAATTTAATATCTTTCAAAAATTTTCACAAACCGAAGATTAGAGATTTATTTGCTATTATCAAGATACTTTTTGTAACCCGAGAACTAAACTAATAATTTTATGAAAGAATCTCATATAAATCACAGTTTTAAATAAAGACTTAAAGGAGAGCAGATTAAGAGGATTTTAATTTTCAGACTGGAGTTTAAATTTTTGTTAGGTATACAAAATCTGTGAAGTAAACTGTCATTTAATCAATTAACAGAAATAGTTGAGAACATAATTTTAGTAAGTACTATAATGTTTAACAAGTTATGAATTACAAAAGTAAAAACTAATATCATAATAATAAAAAATCGATAATCATTTTTTTGCAGAAAATGATTAATAAAAATTAGACTCAGATTTAATAGTATTTTACTGAATTATAAAAGATTAGCTTTTAGTAGTTTTACTTTCATTCTTATTGTCAGTTTACTGATAAATGCCCGAAATATAATTTAAATATAATTTTATTTTAAATATTGCAAACTTTGGAAAATAATTTTTATTTTTAGATATTATTTAACCCTTGCAAGGCATATATGCCTAAAATACACTTCACAAACACCTTCACGGCTTCAATGGCTATTTAACCCACATGGTTGTAAATTCTTTCTAACCCAAAGGTGGTCATACAGTAATATTGAACCTACTTTATTCAGCTGTTTGAATAATAAAGCCGATCCCTTAGCTTATGTTATGAGAGTAAGTGATCTTCCAAACTCAATAAAAAAATTAATATTATAGAAATAAATAGACTAGGGAAAAATGTTAATTACTTTAATAAACAATTTTTACACCTAAATTTATTCTAAAATTCTTTGATTAGGTTTACCGGGAACAACTCTTAGAGAAGGCTTTGCAAACTCTGATTGCACCTGGAGGGAAATTGGATAATGATGCAGATCCGGTGAGAAGAACGCAGACTGAGGACACTTTAATATACGTTCAGCTAATAAAAGATTCGTGCTTTTTTGATGATGCTCTGACTAATTCTATTAATTCTCAGAGTAAGTTAATTTAAATTAACAGAAAATTTATTGAAAAAATTTTTTTATTATTTATCTTCATTATGAATAAAATAATCCTTAAAAAATTTTTAATTTAAGTTAATTAATTAATATATTTTTTTCTTGATACAGTAGGTGAGGATAAAATTTCTCATTGGTGGGCAGCTGTAATTGGAGTAGCTACTTATTGGCTTCTAGGGGAGGATGCCGAAGCTAATAAACTTTATGCTAGAGTTGAACATATCCCTCAGTTTTTAGAAAGCCACCATGATACTTTACCAAGAGCAATTCTTACAGCTTTCAGGTAACATCCTTTTACAAAAAGAACTCAGTGCAAATACATAATTTATTATCATATATTTATTTATTATTTGTAAAATGTCTACATTTAGAAGTCGTATGCAGTTGTCAAAAATTTGTAATTCTGATAACAAAGAGGAAACTAAGGAAATTTTAAAATATTTAAATATAGCGGGGCAACTGATCGATGACAGCCTAACATATAATTCTTGTAAAGCAGTTTCTTCAAAAACTCTTGTGAGTAACTTAATTTTTTATATGTTTATTCCCTTATATTTTTTTTAATGTGAAAATATAAAAAATTATATCAAAACTATGAAAAGCAATTTCTATAACTAATATTTAATTTAATCTTTATTTTATTATTAAAAATTTGGTAGATTTAATAAACTAAGTATAATATCTAATTATTTAAATTTTCAGGAAACAAAACTAGAAGATCTAATTAATTCAAACTTAAAATTTAGAAATATTCGATCATTCCTGCTTTTGAAAAAAATGCTCTTTTGAAAATTACAAAAATATAGTCTTTTCATCAAAGTTTTTAATTAGAAAAATATTTGTAAAAATGATTCTAAAATAAATTAGTGTGATACAGATGAATTATAGATTGAATATAATTATTAAAACGGTTTTGAAGTACAGATTTCCTTAAAGATCTCTTGTTATGATCATTTCGGAAAACTAATTAGACCGAGATTTTAAATTATAATCTGATGTATCTCAAAAACATTTTATCTAACTCATCCCACATCAAATAGGAATACCCAATGAATATTATTCTAATTCATAATTAAATTAAATATTTCCATAGAAAATTTTAGTTTTCATTTACGAAATGTAATTGTTCACTATAAATAAACCCTTAGGTTGTTCAGCTATTGGTGTGCGATTGTCTTTTGGAAACCAGAACATGGTTTTGGGAAAATGAAATTCTAAACTCAGATCAGACTGTTACAGTTTCTAATTCAATGTTGAATGCTTTCTTGAGAGATGTTTCATCTTTACGAAGGCTGACCCAGTTCCTACCAGTAAGTACAATGTTTATTCAGTTTTTTACCTCTTTTTAAATAAAGGTATTATATCTTCAGAAAAAATTTCTTTTATTTTTAGAGTGCATTACCTCGAGTATTTCTCTATGAAGCAACAGCAAGACTGATGGCTGGAGCAGCTCCTGGTAAAACTCAACAACTCCTGGATCGAAGTTTGAGACATAGACCCGGCAAGCAGTCTTTATTATGCGGAAAAGGTAAAAAAATCCATATTCACTTTTAAAACACGCTTTAAAAGGATCTTCCTTTGAAGTAAATTTATACATAGAAAAAAAATTTGTTTACTTGTTATGATAATATTTAAAATAATAATTGCAACCATCGATCTGTTTATAAAATTAAAATTATGATATAAACAATAATGCTTGCATTGTAGTTGATAATAATGTAAAATCTAGCGCGATGTTGGTAAATGAGGATATTTAAGTTAAAATTTTTTTTCATAATATTTATATCCTTTAATATTGAATTAAAGCTAAATAATGTGAATTTTAGATAAATGGCAGCAGGATGGAACTGGAGAGCGGGAACATGCAACCGCATTGTACATGGCATGCAGACATCTCCCGACTCTATTTCTTTCATCACCCGGGGAAAGAGCCGGAATGCTCGCTGAAGCAGCAAAAAGATTAGAAAGGATCGGGGACAAAAAGAGACTCAAGGAATGTTATCAGTTAATGAAATCATTTGCTGTAGGCTCGATAACCACAAATTAATGTTGTGAAACACATTCAGCACACCTGAAAGTTCATATTTCTCATTCCTATTTTTAACAAACGATTATTTAGATCGATTAAAATAATATTTAAATTATATTATGTAATCACCGAGGACGAATACATTATATTAAATATTTTCAAAATTTTGGTCTTATAACATATTTCGTTGAAAATCGGTTAAGGGAAAAGAAGATAGAATATACATTTCCGTTTGTATCTGCAATTAAAGCCTTTTCCGAGATTGCTGAATGTGATGTCACCATTGGATTGTTGGCTATGCGAAAGAGAGGTAAGATTTTTGGCGACTTTCCTGATTTTTTTTTCATAAAAAAATTTTTTTTGAGCGAATTTTGAGTTTTTTAAATATGTTCTATTTGTATAATTCTCATCGCAGTTTTTCTATTTGTTTGATTCGCATGAGAAATTCAAGAAGTCCGTTTTTCCTTTTATATCCCCAGTCTGGATTAAGTTAAATGGTCAAATTAGTGGAATTGATTCATTCATTATGTCAGAAATATTTTTTAAATTAAGCAAGGTGAAGCAGTTTCCAACCATTTTTCTGATGTGGAAATATTTTCGTCAAGGAATCTTATAATTCTAAATTAATTCGAATTTCTCTTATTTCACTCACCTTTAGAATTAGTTTTTGCTTGTCGTTTCTCCATTATAGTACTATGGAAGCGAATTAATGTTAAAAAAAACAAAAGGCGCTTAAAAATTTGTGAAAATTCACCTGAAAAGTAATGTTCTGCGGTATTCATTTGAGGTTACAAGTTCTTCCTATTGTCAAGACATGACGAATCTGAGTTAGATATGTTTACGAAACCGAAAAAGGCATTACATAATGAATTTATCGCGTCTTCAATTTAGATTTAAACTTCATTAAATCAGTGAGTGACAGTTCGAGTCCAGCTTTGAGGGTGCAAAAAATTAAATGATATCTGTCGCACATTCAAATTATTAACGTTGAAACTCAACTAAAATTTTAACGAATGGATCGATTTTTATCTGAGGTTCATATCAAATTTCACAAACAGCTCCGGTGTCTAAACATGAAGATTCCGTTTGCCAACTCCCTGGACATGCACTTGCACAATCCTACAACAGCAAAGACAAAGAAAACCCTATCGATTTGGGCTTTTCAATTGAAAGCCATCCACGCTCGGATATTCACCATACTTTACGATATTTAATCTCCCCATTTTCGGTTACTCATACTTTAGATTTGGAGATCTATTTTCATATATAAAATTCTTATTGTGGCGAAAAATTTTAATCTTTCGGAGTAGCGCGAAGAGAAGCCGATATTAAAAGAACGGCCATTGATAATCTTAGCATTCACTAATAAATAATAAAATTACTGATAACAGAATAAAACGATGAAAGATATGTTACCGTGAAAAAGATTTCATTTTCCCATTATGACGGCCTTTTGCCAAATTTCCTGATTTCAGTCTTTGCTATGGAAGAATTTAATTTTATATCTCAACAAAATTTTTCCGCCTGATTTGTAATTCATGTGAGAGAATTGAAGGCAAAAGGGGAAAATAAAAAGGAAAACTCTTTCGCAGAGAATCAGTTATAAATATTTCGGGAACCATTAAAGGATTCTTTCAATTCTGTATAATCGCCGCGAAACAATCAAGGAGCAATGGTTGGCGCATTTTATCTCGCATAAATATAACATTTGAGACCTACGAAATAAAGCCAGTCTATTCGTATTCTCAATCTAATCGGCCGTCCAGTTAGTGACTTGGCCGAGAATTTATGATACCTCCAATTGCTTTGCATTCCAGAGGTTCCATCGTATGGTGGACTCCGGCACTGTAAACGATGAATGTCTTCACTTGCACCACGCTGAAGGTTGATGATAATCCCCCTTCATCTACTACAAAAATTTTCATTTCGATTCGTTCTCAAAAACCATCATACCTCGTCCAAAGTAACACGAGGATTACTCGTTTGAGATCATTTCACCACGCAAAAAAATTTGCTGAAGTTTCATATAAATATTTATTAAATGAAAATAGGTTAATAATAAAAATCATATATTAAGCATTAAGTTTTCTCAGCTCAGTTTTGGACAAACCCTTATTTTCGCCTTGTAATAATCTCGATTGCCTAATAATGAAAAATAGAATGTAGTAAATGCTAAATTACAAGCAACTCCGATATTGGTGCCATAATGTATGAACATGATATCGGAATCCGGAGTGTGTTGACTCACAGGTCTTAAAACCGTTTATGCAATGCTCAAATTCATTAAATATGAATCTTCCCGCGATATCTAATTTAAATTTAACTTTCAATGCTGTACTTAAAACGTTTAATTTATTTTTGCGGTTCTAAGATGTTACAGTAATTCCGCGACTTCCTTTCATCTCTTTCCGAGTGAAATACGGATATAAATCGGATATTCATAGATTCAGACATTCATTTGTAATGTTCGGCGAGCGAACGAAGTTGCCTCTTCCTCCTCCCCAAGACAAATCATTCGAGAAAAGACAAAATTATTGTAAAAACGTTCGGAGAGCATCAAATCCGAATGCTCCACAATCAAATCTCTTACCGCCATCGACAGAAATGTTGACTCTTTACCGGTTGAAAATTTACCTTCAGAGAGAATGCGAAAGCGACTAGCTTCGCCCGAAGCACAAATTCAATTTTCAAGTGCCCGCGACTTTTACTTGTACAACGATTCGATCGGATCCCCATCTCTTCAGCGCCGACGATATGTTTAACTTAATCAACCTCCGACTCGGGCTTTTTCTCGTAAAATCTGGCGACGAAGTAAACGCGAAAACTTTCTCCGTGGTTCTGCAAACCTAAGTGGGAACACCGCAAATTTCCTTTCCGTCTCAATTAGTTGTCAGCAAAATGTTTTTTATCGAACTTTTAACGATCCCAACATGTATAAATGAGGACTGTCACGGAACTCGAAGTCCTCGTGCAGCGAACCCGGTTACCCGCCATACATGATAATAAGAAAACATTTTTGTAAAATTAAACAAGTTTTAATTTATGCTAAAAAATTGTACATAAAAGAAAATGTTGAAATTCGCTACGGATGCCTGATTTTTTTCACAATTTAATTTTAAATGTGAAGCCGTTTTTCGTTCCGAAAATTCGATTTGGTTTTGCTTCTGTGGGAACGACAATCGGGCAATCCGCCTTATACATTAAGCAGAAAAATGTAATTTATAATTTAAAATTCTTCTTGTATGCATGATCATAAAGAGTGAATTAAAAAATGCTCTCCATTACTGTGCATGTTTAATGTTGAAATAACATTGTGAGCAATGTGTCTGCCAAAGTTGCATAAGAGCACGATCACATTGAATTTACTTCTCAATAACGGTATTTGTAAATATGCATTTTACATATATACAGCTCTAACATTAAAAATTTACTTTCTAAGTAATTTTTTTTTTAATATCGGTGAAAGTACAAATACTCAAGATAATAAGTACTTTGACTCCGAATATGTATATAAAAGTCTAATTTTTTTTAATAGCAATTACTTTTACAGTTCAAAGAGAAAAACTGACCTTCAGATAAATCAGAACAAATGAATTTTCATCCTCAATAAAAAAATTTTGGACGTTCAATGTTCTGTAAGGGATGAAAATGCAACAATTATCATCTACATTTAAGTGTATAAAATTACACTTAAAATTAGTTTTATAAAATAAATCTCCCTTTCTCCTTTTTATTTTGTTTCCACTTTTTTTTCTTACTATCATTCACTTTATGCAAGTTTGAATTATTTTTCTTATTTTTATTGTAATTCTTCCATTTCTTTTTCTTGAAAAATCTCTCCCGAGGCATTCCTGAAACAAAAAACTGCAATTTAATACAAATTCTGATTACATTAAAAAAAAAAATACATGAAATTTCATGACTATATAACCTTCTTTTCTATCAACTTTTATATTTTTAAATGAATTTTGGTAAGAAGCTACAAAGGGAAAAGTGTCTGCAAAAGCAAGCATCTGCTTGGATGAGCGGCAAAAAATTTGATGATGACCCTTGCGTGCACAATTACTACACCACAGTTCACTGCTTGATTTATAACAGTTGCTGTCAGGAATATTTATTTTATCACTCCCTATTGTCGAGTGAAATCTTCGCCAGTGATCTGAACAATTAATGAAATGATGACCAAGCAAAAAGCATCTTGAGCATTCTGTTTTTGTTTCATTTGCACAGTTATAACACCAAGTAACATAATTATTCATTTGATTTCCACACTGAAATTGCAAATTAAAATACATTTATTATAAATGTATTAAATTACATTTTGAAATAATATAAACAATTTTAGGTTATTTACATTAAGACATATTGAATTAGGACATGATATATCGCTATGTCCTGGTTCACCACACATGTGACATTTTTGAACTTGGATTGGTTCTTGGCACTGGTCAGTACAATGTCCAAAACTTAAACAATTCCAGCATTTGGAGGAAAATCTCTTTTTACTGAAAGGAGGTTTTTTGCATGTTTTCCACAATGAAGGGTTTTTATCCATTTTTGCTTGAACTTTTTCCACAGTGAAGTCTTCCTCACCTCCCCAATCATCATTATAAAATTTTATCATATCAATTGTCCAATGATTTGGATTATCAGTCTCCAACATGACTGGATTATCTTTCATAATATCTTTAGCTCTACAAGAATAATATTTAAATATGGAATAAATATTATTTCAGTTACACATAAGAAAATAACCTACGTTCTCATAAATAACAATATCAAAAGTTTCCTAACCCCAAAAGAAATTAAGATATGAAAGAAAAATATCAATAAATAGAAGGTAAAATAATCCATGTCAGTGTCAGTCTTTCTTAAAAACATCTTTTTTTGTCTAGAACATATGAAATGATGCAAACAGAAAAAGTAAAGTTCTTGCTATAGATTTGAATTGTACATTTAAAAAATTAATAGGTAATATGTATCAATTGTTTTTAAGACTGACAGAATTTTTACGTAACAAAAAGTTAAAAAACATTCTTTAAAATTACAAAATATTTTCTTACAAAAGTGATTTAGGTGTATTGTTCTTAGCATTTAGAACCAAATCATCCACATCAATATCAATCAGTGGAGGTGTCTTTTTCCTAGGAGGGTTGATTTCTTTTATCGAAACGTCGGAGCTGTCGCTATCAATTACAACTATTTCTTCCATTTATATAATTATTCTAATCCCTTTAAAAGGCCATTACGTTGATCGTGGCTCTAAAACAAATCCGAAATACCGTGCAATTAGAAAACGTGGCAAGTACCAAGTAAAATGAAAAAACTCCATTTCCGCCTCAATTTTTTTTTTACCTTTTTAAAATAAAATACCTTCCTAAATTTGGTTCTTTATTTTATATTTAAATATAAAAGAGTTACGATAATTTCTCATTAATTTATTCAAAATATTTTTGAAAAGCTGCTAATACTCTTCTTCCAGCTTACCATAAAAGATTGAAGTTACAATCTATGCAAAAATCAAAAGCCAAAGAATTTTCAAAAATTGTGATAAAATTATTTAAGAAAAATATTTTAAATATTGTTATAATGTTGCAAAAAAATGTTAATAAGTCTTTCCATCACATTATTTATGCAAAAACTTATATATATTAAAAACTTTTTGAAATTAACTTTAAAAAGATCACCCGTATCAGTGTGGTAGTACATCAAAATTAAATATGAAGAGCGAAATTTAAAAATAAATTTCATTTTTCTTTTTTTGACAATTTCATGTTTTTCGTAGAGCCATTTTTCTACTGATAGACGAAAGGATATGAATGATACAAAACTGAAAGATATAAACAAATTATCTCCTATTTACTAAACGTACTTAAAGTAAAAATTTAAGTAAAAATTTTCAAAATTTCCTTCTTTTAAAATTTATTAGATACAGAAAATTAATTTAATTCTATAAATGAGGCAAAAAATTACTTCCATCGTACCAAATAAATAATTCAATTATATTATAAAAATAAAAATATAATATTATATCACTTTTAACTTGTCTCAAGAATGCGTGAATCATCTCATATGTTTTCTCGATTAATTTTTAAAATCTAATTTCAATCTATATCAGAAAAACATCCGTATCATTTCACTAAAATGAAGACAATAATTTTTTACTGTTGCAAATTTACACATTTTGCAATTATAACGCTTAAATTTCAAAAATATTGAAATTAATTTTTGTGAGAATAAAACCTATCCATGTATGGTATGCAAAGTATTAAACAATATAGGATTTTTCATTTAATAATTTAATATTTTTAGTAACGAATTGTTACGGATGCTTTTCAAATATCATCATCTTATTAGCGGGCTTTTCTTTTGTGGTTGATTTCGCTCATGGTCAAAAAGTGGGCATAGTATTTAAGCCAACTGTAACAAACTCCTATGGAGCAATATAAAGAGGTTAGTAATAAATTTAGAAAGGGCAATTTCTTATCGATGCCGAAAAATGGTGTTATAAATAAATCAAATAAAAATAAAGGAGCAAATCCTAGAATATAATAAGATTCTGCATTGTTCAGGAGGGGGAGCCTGAGTGAGTGCCTTCTATGTTCATCGAAGAGGTATGATAAATTAGTGAAACTGTACACGCAATGCAATAAAAATAATAAAAATTTAATTGGCATTTCAAATAAGGTAAATAATAGCGGATGGAGTGAATAATAGCCGGTTATGGAAAGAATGATAAATATTTGGGCTTCTTTCTGCCATATGACAGCGATCAGACTCAAAGGTATTATAGACATGAGAATCGCTTTCTCGTGAACGTGCCAGCCGAAGAGGAAAGAAGAAAGCCCACAGATAACTAAGCATCTGATGAAATGAAGAGGATTGCCGGGGCAGCGCCAGAGCTTAATCAAACAAGGCAAAATGGAGAGTATGGTCAAGGCGAATGTGGTTTTTGGTGAAATATTAGGCAAGACGGAATGATAAATATCCTGGACTAATCCCTTGGTCATGGTGTTGTTCCCTCCCAATTTGTAGCCCAATATTCTCAATGTGACCTCCCAAAACTTATCCACTGTATTATAAATAGCCCAAAAATTAGGAGCCCAATAAGCATGACAGAGGCCCCTTTTAAATGGAAACAGCCTCGATATTACCTGATGCATCTGATTCATGGCTAGAAAAGGCCCAAATGAAATTAAAAATACAAAGGTGACTACCAAACTTAACTTAATGAATCTGTCCTTTGAAAAGGAACTGAGTTTAATTAAGAAACCAGGACTGATATTTAAGAAGCAATAGTTTCTTAAAAGGTAAATAAAGTATGGGGGTGCTAAATAAACAAATATATGTTTTAAATTCAATAATACAACAAAAAAAAATGCTGACATAATACATTTTCCTTGGAACAATTTCGATATAGAAATTAGAAGAATTCCAAACAAAAAACCATTGTATTGAAAATGAATATGGTCAACAATAATGAGACCAACATTACCAAAGAGTAAAATTTGGAGGATTGTAACAGGTGACTGCCATTTGGATGACCATTTACTGCTTTTTCTTAGTCCACTTACACTAAGGTAGTTACAAAACCTGAAAAAAAAATTGTATTTAAGATATTTGAAATTTTTATAAATTCATTTAAAATCTAATCTTACTTTGCAAACTGTAATATGCACAGTGATTTTATTATGAAACAAAAGGTTCACATTATATATTGCTCTATTTGATGATGATTGTCTGTATTAAGTTTCACAGCAAGATAGAAATTATAAGAAAGTGACAATTGTTGAATTAATTTAGTATCTTGTGATATTCCATGTACTGAACACAAACTGTTAATAAAGAAAAAGAATTAATATATTAAGTAAAATCTTTATAAAATTTCTGTTACTTTATAAAACTTTTGAATTTTTTTCCATAAACTTTTCTAATTTTTATTGTAATATTTTACAGCACTAACTTAAAAAGTCTGTAAAATATGGATTTACAAATATTATTTTTTATTATAAAATACATTATGAATGTTATTTTTTAATGGCATAATATCATTATTATTTTAAAAAGTGAAACTATTAATAAATCCTGACTACACACAAAAAAATACAAGAGAACTTTACTTACTCTTTGGTTCCATAAGCAAAGACTAGATCACTTGCAATTACAGATAATCTTTGAAAGAGAATGGTTTTCTGAGACTGATAATTCAGATTGTCTATTTGCAACATGTTTTTGTCAAAATATTGTGCAATCTGAGCAAGAAAGAATTCAAACCAAGCAAATAACGGAGGATAATCTAATGTCCATTCTGACGTATTTTCATAGTACCATTTACTGACTGGCAGGCAGTATGTTATGGCCAACCAATTTCTGTGAACTTCAAAATCTGTAGATCGACTAAAATTAGGAAGAAAAAAATTTTATTTCAACGACCAGAATGAAAAGTTCATTCAATCAGTTTAATTAAAGCTTTCCCCTTAAAAGGAAATTTTATAATATAAAATTAAAAAATCTATTGCGATAATCATAAAATTGATTTTAATAAACTAGATGCAAAACATTTTTCTTAGCTATGAATATTTGAAAGAATTATTCTGCTTCATTTTTCTGTTATTGACATTACTTAATTCTATTTGAAGTGGCAAAAATAAACGTTTGAATGACATTTTGTGTATTTGTGAAACTGAAAAATGGGAAAAATATACTAAATCAAGTAAACATACTAAGCTGGGAGAAGAAGCAATTTCAGGCATGTTACGATGCCTACAATAAACCAAAACATTTTATTCTTTCTGTATAAATCTGTAAGAACCCATATTTGTTTTTTTTCTAACTTCCACCACCATGGACGATCAAAGACCTAGGCCCAAACAATGAATATAAAACGTGCAAACCGTTAAAAGACTAGTCAATATATTTGGATGAAGATAGCGTCACTGCTTTTTCTTATGCCACTGAGGGCTTCTGCACATAGAGCAATCAGCTGGTTCGGAAGAGAATTCGTTTTCTTCGGAAAAGATACTTTGCCTACTATTCCTTTGTTAGATGACCTAAATTCTTTTCGCATTTCAGTTTCTATTTTCGCATTAATTGTATACATAGTAAATTCGTAAAGTTTGGCGTGGGAAAGTACGGAGGATAATCAATAAGTATAATTCGCGATCGGTGATATTAGTGATTTTTTGTCAGCCATCATTTATCGATCGATCAAAATGTTAATTACCTGTAAATGTTTAAATATAATTGTCGAGTCTAAAGAAACTGACAGCAAAAATGCTGAATTGGGATCGTTGACATTAGCTCCGGTTGAGGAATTAGAGAATTTTTTCAAAGAGGTTAATACTTAATATATACAGAAGTTGGCCTTGAAACATTTTAAATGTTATGCACCCAAATTAATCTGAACGAATATTGTACATTAGAATTTTTCCTAATTATAGTAGTTGGGACCGTTTTCTTATTGACGTACAAATTAATTTGTTGCCCAAAATATAAGTTGTGAAAACCTGATAATTTCTGTATTACCTCATACCCCTTTCTAGCCAAATTGAAAAATCAATACTGTTTTGTATATTAACATTATATGCTTTTTAGCCTGTATTTGTCAATCAGAGATACATTAAGAAGCTAAATTTAATATTTAAATCTGATAATTTATATTTTTAATTTATTGTATACAGCTTATTTTAATCTGCACAGGATGAAATATCCCCAAATACATATAAGTATAGCATCTGAAAAATATAATGAAGGTACAAGTGAATAAAGTTTCAATTTAAATTGAATATCTACTATATTGCAAAATTCCTAAAATTAAAAGAAAAAGTAAAATTAGAATAAATGACTGTTCATCAGAAATACAATCATTTTACACCTTTCAAATTTAAATTTTATTAATTCAGCTAATCTTTTAATGTTTTATTAGATATCTTGCAAATGTAGCAAATTAATCTGAAATTTGATTTTCAGGATGTGAAAGAGGTTGAAATAGTGTCTGTGTCAAAGCAAATAGTCACTTTGACACAGCAGAGGATTGTAGGAGAATGGATTATTGAGCACTGCTTGAATTGCTCAATCAATTGCTATGCCACAAATGCTAAGAGATCAGGGGCACTGATAAATATTGCATTACTTACAAATACAGATGCCATAAATCATATGAGAAAAAATAGAGATTTTTCACCAGTTTTCAAAGTAATTATCCAGCCTGTTGCAGAACAAAAGAGAAATCAGTTTTCTGCAGGGCAACTCAGTAAGTAACTTTGCAGAACTTGCACATATAATTGTTAATATTACATCTTAAATAATTTACATTAATTATACATCCTAGAAAATTTACTTTTTAAATTAAATGTAGATTTTTTTTCTTTTTTTAAACTTTAATTTTTACTCAGAAATTAAAAAGTTTTTTAAATATGAAAATAATGTCAAAATTTTATTTATATTAAATTGTAAAAATATGTTTAAATAATTTTTTTAAGTTCCTCTGCTTAATTAAACTTTATGTATTAGAGAAATAATTTAAATAATAATTAATTTAACCTTGTATATTTAGAAATCATGTATGTTAAAATTAACTGAAATAAGCTTATTATATATATTGTATTTTCACTGGAATAGTGGAAAATGTAAAATCTGAAATTTAATAATCATTAAATTCAGCATTAGGCAATTCAGTTGCAATAAATGATTTGTTTCCTAATCAACTTTGGGTAAAAGTGCTCATTATTTCAATTGAACATTCCAACAGTTAATTGAAACTCAATTTTAATTCAACTACTGAAATAACATTTTGCAAAAGCTTTTCAATCTTATGATTCAATATTTTAATACAGTTATTTTCAAAGTAAATTAATTTTTTTCTCTGCTGTTCTTTTTATCTTAATTTACTTTGCTTTTTAATGGAATTTTAAATTTATTTTTATTTCCATTTATTTAACTGGTTTCTGTATTGAATTGTGAGCCAACACTCTTTAGATTTTAATGCAATTATTCTCAAAAACATCTGAAATTCAATTTTTCATTGCAGATGGAAAAATTCAAGGTGTTTTAACTTCAATTCAGCAACAGTTAAGAGAATCAATTCGACAAGAAGCTACTAAGACTGAAGAAAGAATTAGGATTTTCAGTGAACAGCAGTATATGCTATTAGATGAGTTTCGAACTCGAGCAAATAAAGATCATAAAGCTTTAACATGGTAGGTTTTAAGCATATGCATATGATATTGAAATGAAATTGGATTCTTGATAGTTTTGTTTTTTTATTAAATGAATGTTAAATTGTGTAGTCAGCATTCAGTAATGTATATTTTTGAGTCTGAAACAGCAAATTACTACAAAGTCAAAGAATTTATTTTTGGTTCTTTTAAGCACTTTTTAATATGATTTCTAAAAAAAGGAAACAATAAGTAATTGCTCACCTAAATGATATTAAAAGCAAAGCAAGATTTTTAGAATTACCCAGGATTTCAATTAAAATTTTAATTGCAGCAGAAAAATTCTCAATATCATATTTGCTTTTTTTGAAATTTCTTTGACAAAATTGTATTCATGAATTTTATTCATTCTTGTTAAATATAAAATTCAAATTATTTTTTTCTTTTGCTAAAGTAAATCAGAAACTGATTTATTTTTGCAATGCTAATATTCTCATTATATTGTTTATATTGAATTTAATCAATTTATTACGTGAAAAGTACTGCGGAAATTATAGATTTTTGAAGGTGTCACAAAGCAAAAGATAATTATTTTAATTAATTTTAATTAAAATATTGGAAAATTAGATTTAGAAAGTGAAAAAGTGTAAAAAATGTACAATGAAAGTTTAAAAATGCGAACAATCTTCGCTTAATTCAAGCTATATAATATTTTGAAACTTCCATCACGGAAAGAGAAAAGACATTTGAATTATTTTCTTCTTTTCACAGAATTTGATAAATTACATGTAAAAATGTTTTAAAATTAATTTTCATAATAGTTTTCTTTGTTTGAAGTAAAAAAGTTTTCTTGTTTTTATTTTACATTTATCTAATTTTTTTTAAATAGTATACTTATAATTAAATATGAATAATGGAGAAATGCAAAATAATTAATATCCTTAATATAAAGAAAAGTATACATTTATGATTTTATGAATTGTCTAAATTATTATTGAGGAGAAATGAAAAGGGAGCTCATAATCAAAAAAGAAATAATTTTAACTTTTTGTGTTTTTGCATTTTTTTTTTTAAGATAATGGAAGAAATGACAATATTAAGGTCGTGTGCGAGAATTTTAATAATAACCATATTAAAATAAAAGCTGATTTACCTCAACGAACTTATGTATTTTTACAAACTAAGTTTTAATTTCTATTTTAAATAGAAATAAAAGGTGTGTTTTTGTAGTGTCACTTAATTACAAAAGCATATAGTTATGTTCCTTAATTTCATACTTACGCTTAATTCTGCTTTTTTTTTCAAAGTAAAATATACGAGGTTCAGGTACCTGTTGAAAATCCAGTCCCAGTTTATTCAAATGATATTGAAAAGGAAAACCGCGGAGCGGAAAGTGAAAAATCTGCTTCAAATCGTCATGTAAATTCTAACAAAAAGTCTTTTCCGAAGAAAGTGTTACAAGTAAGAACAACTTTTTAATAAGTAAATAACTTCATACATTTTTGTATGAAAAAATTTTAAAGTATTGGTTTTTTTATTTTTCCATTTTTTTTTGCATTGTAAAAAATTTATAAATTTTCTTAAAAGCTGCTGCGAAAGTCTGAAAATATTTATAGATGTGTGTGCATGTCTGTCTTTGAATGCCATTTTTAAAATCTATGTTTTTGACAAAATAAGAAACGGAAAATGTAAAATTATTTCAACAAATTTAATTTATTTCTGTTTAAAAATTTAGGAAAATGAAAATAGAAAATATCGAAATTCATCTCGTTCTATTAACTCCTATTCTAAATCATCAGAAAAAATAAAAGGTTCTCTGGATTCCGAAGGATTGTTCGTTTTAGAAGGAATGGAGGATGCCATGTCACTTGAACCTTTCCATTCTGAAGGAGAATCCGATACAGATCATGACGGTTGGTTCTTGTCTCTATGTAGTATTTTTTACTCATTTTGCCTTTCTTTTTTTTAAATTTTTTAAAAGAAAAAGATTTACATTTATATATAAATTGATATTTAAAATCAGATAATAGCTTTAATTGATAAACAATGTATTATCTGCGTTCGCAATTGGCTTAAAACTACATTTTAATAGCAAAAATGAGCCAACCTTGCTTCCACAGAAACCGAAAAAATCAGATTTCATTACAAAATTTTGTGGAGGAAAAAATTTTTGTGTAATTTCATGTTATGAAAAATGTCATATAATGTTGAGGTTGATTATGAGCAGTTTGTTTAATGTAATCATTCCTTATATTAACCTAAATAGAGATCTAAATTTTATGGTTCTGATTGTGGAAAACTAGAAATAGTTCACATCTGTTTTCTATTTTATAAAACGCAAATGAAGGAAAACAAAGCAGTGACATGAATTTTTCAACTTGAACATGACATGAAGTTTAGTATTAACAAATGGAAATTAACTGAAAATCAATATCAAGATTTAAAATAGTTTTGCTTGAAGAAAATTTTTAAAATGTCTTTTTAAATAAAAATTTTTAAAAAATGATGAAAATTTGAAGTGAAAATTTATAGTTGTATAATACTTTTATATAGAAAGAAATTTCTATGTAAAATTGAATAACAAATATTAAGTAATTCAATTAGGAGTCTAGAAAATGAAATAAAATAATTAGGAGCCTCATATTTACATTTTTAATTTGTATTTTATACATATTTTAATTGATTTTACTTAGATTCGGAGTCCCATGACGAAGGCATAGATGTACACAGTAAACTGCCGTCATCCATTCAGTTGGCCAGGTCTTTGCCTGTGAATGTTCCTGTCTATTCTATGACTGTTTCGGATTTTGAAGAAGATAAGGTCAGTTTCTAATTAAATAACTTATTGGATTTGCATTTTATAAAACACAGTATTTCACATTAAAAAAAATTTCTTTTAATTTTGATTTAAAATACTAGCAAATTAAGATATAACTTTACTTTATCATGAGAAATAATTAAATTTATATGAATAAGATTGAGCTAGGATAAATCCCTGCAGTACTATTACCTGTAAAAGTATCACTATTACATGTAAATTTCGTTAAATTTCAATAATTAAACACATCCATCATTTTCAATTTTAAGAAATATTGTTATTTATTAATATTTAGTTCTGGTAATTAGAAAAAAATTTTTTATGTGACTTTATGCTTTGTTTAAATATTTTTGTGGGTGCTGAAGCTTCGTTCAAATATCATAAGCATGGAATTTTGTTCTCTCATCTTTGATATAAAACTTTTTAGACGTCTGAAATTTATCATTTTAGTTTTTCTAATTTCTTTTTGTCTTTTCATAAAAAGTTAGATATTCTATATCAAATTATGTTTGCATATTTTCGTCATCAAAGATTTTTGCATATATTTTACAATTTTAAATGTCATTTATGTTTAAATTTATTTATTCAACAGTAAATTAATTCGTATCATGTGAATTAAAGATCATTCAACAGAAATCGATATCACTATAAAAATTTATATGAGTTATTAAAATTCATAATACTTTCTAATAAGATGCAGCTCAAAGTTTTTTTATAAGATTTTATTTTTGCATTTAGAAGTTTACATTTTGACATAACGAATGCCATTAAAATGTTTCAGAAGGGCAACAATCTGGCTGACTTCATTAAGAATCATTCATTTTCACTATTATAATATTTAAGAAAAAATTTGAAATTCAAGCATTTGATATGAAAGAATTTTTTTTAATTCTTGTTTTTAAATCCATTACTTTTATTAAAATTATTAAGATCGATATTTATATTAGGCGATTCATAAAAATAATATGAAGGTGACAAAAGCTGTCAAAATTATAGCGCGATTGCGATTCAATGTTTGAGTTTTTTGCTGTACAAATGACTGATTAAGATCAGAGGATATGGTAATAGGAATATTTGTTTTTTAAATTAAATTCGAAAATTTGAGTGACAGTCCTATTTTAAAATTGAACATTAGAAGTATGAATTTAGGATGTCGCACTGAAAAGTATCAAATGATTTGTGAAGCAAAAAGGCAGTGAAATTAGAAAAATTGTATTTTTCAGAAAAAGCCATACTGTACAAGTATATACATTTTTTTTAATTAAATGCATTTGATTGATAATATTATTTAAGAGTGTGATGATGGTGATTGCAGGAACCGACTGATGCAATAGATATAGCTGCCTCTATCAAAGCGCTGGCTCGCAGCGTTCATGGCGATACAGTGTTTGGGGACCTTCCTCGTCCTAGATTCAGTACTCAGATCTGAACAATGCAAACGAATATTTTAAATCGTCTTGCTTTTTAAATATTGAATTTAAATGATTACAATTTTTATATAATATAAAACGCAACATGCAATTGAAAAGGTGTTAATGATGACCAATATTACAAAAAAGAATACGTTTTGAAATTATATTAGGAATTAAATAATTTTTTTTTTGAAACTTAAAAGCGCTTAGTGTTCATATACTTTTCAACCTTATCATATAGTATTTTATAGATATATATATATTTCTTTTTCGAGTCCATTGATTTGTTCTAATTTTATTCCTTCTGCACAGGAAAATAAACAAAACGATGTTGATCTTGATCCGGTTTTGAAGAATTATTGTGATTTAATGAAAGGCTGATATGAAGATGAAAATATTGAAAATAATGCTGAGGATTGGAGAATATGTTTCCCGAAGAATTTTCCAATACACAGAGGTATTAGAAAAGTTCGGCATAAAAAAAAATTTATTTTCAGATTAGTAAAGAGTGCAGGGAAAAATTCTGAATTTTTTTTTCTCCTGGCTTTAAAAAATTTTTCTCTTTTAATTTCATGCCTTGGCGTAATTATGCAAAAATGATAGTTAATAAATCAGTTCTTTCACATTTCAATTCAATTTAGGAAACTTTTGCATTAATATATATTTAATGAATGTGGCTTTTAGAATTTGTGTCAGTGTTCTTAAAATTTATTAGAGAACTTAAGAAATTGCGATTTAATTTTATTTTGAAATTTTCAATTGCGTACTTTCAACTTTGATTTAGAAATGTTTGAAAAATACCCAAATAAATTTTTTGAAAATATTAAGATATTTCATTTGAAACTATGTAGTAAATGTGATACAAAAAATTTTTGATTCATCAATTTCAATTATCCACTTGCGAATATGTGTAGTTTAGAAAATTTTTAGGTTAATAATATTATATGTAATGGAATAAAATTAAAATCTTATTTGCTAAAATAAATGTGCTTATAAAGTTATTTTTCAGCAGCTACTTATAATAGAATCAATTATATATATTAATTCAACTTTATTAGGCTGACAATTGTGTACAGCAGAATGACTTTCGAATGTTTCTGAATTTTATTGACTCTTTCATAAGTGCTGCTTTGTTTTTAATTAATGTTATCCTAGAAGTATTCAGTTATTGGAATTTTAAATATCCTCCTATATAACATTGATTCAACGTCTAAATGAATAATTATTTTAAAAATTGTAATTAATTTTTGTCTTATTATCATATTTGAAGAATGACTTCGAACACGTATAGTTCTGTTTGTATTAATTATACGTAAACTTATTGTGCAATATATTAATTTATTTCTATTTGTTATCCATAAAAGAAACTTTATTTTATTTATATCTACAAACGTTTTACACTTTTCGTTGCCGTATTTGATTCAAGCAACCTGAGAATTACCGAATTTCATACTTTTGAATTATGAAAATTTACTTTTACCAATTATTCCATCACGAATTTTAACATAATGCAAATAAATTTTAAAAGGCAATTGCGATGCTTTGTATATAATTACAAATTCATAAAGTATGCCTTGCATTTTTCTCGAGTAACTGAGTGGAAAATGTGCTCATTTTGTTAAGCGAAGGACAAAGAAAAAATTAAGATCGGCGTTTAAAATTCCCATGGCACGCTCCAATTGGAAGGTTTCATCTAAAAATTAAGTTGTCAGCCCTGACTTCACTGTGTCCATTTATAACAACTCAAAATGAAATTGGATAGTAATACTTATTGCACTTTTTTATTTTTATTTGCAAATAAGATACCGTCTTGTTGTTTGTGGAATAGAGATGTATGATCTTCATTGGATCATCGTCTCTATTGTCATTCACCAATGGTATGTATAGTTTCAATTTAAATATTGAAGAAAATATTCTTGGTTTAATAAATATAAATAAGGCTTATCAGTAATATTTATTGGAACACTAAATAGATATACAATTTGAGGAAGTGCATGAAAAAACTTTTTTGCTTTTATTTTCAAACTTATTTTTCAGCTGCATTGTTTCTCTTGAAAAATGAGTTGGTTGCACAACAACCAATTAAGATCAAGTTTGGGTGGAAAAAGACAGGTCACTCCACCTCTAAAAACATGTGATCCTACTGCATGCATTGAGAGTTTTAAAAAGCACTGGCAACAGGCTTGGGAAATAATTGAAAGAACTCAGGTAATTTATATATTATTAATCTTTTAGTACAAGATGAGTAAATGTCAAAAGATTAAATTCTTTGTATGCTTGTATCTTTAAACTCATTAATCATAATACTTTTTTATCATTTTATTTTTTTGTTAGTGTAAGATCAATCTAAAAGTTGTGCCCAAAATTTTGTCAATAAGTGTTATGTAGATATTATATATCTACAATATATCTAGGTATATCTACAATATATGTAGATTTAAAAATCTGAACTTAATTATAGAAACTAATATTAACAAAATAAGTGAAGTGCTTCATGTTGAATTTTCAGCCACCTGGAGGTTATCCTATTCATGATGATGTTCTTGGAGTAGTGAATCATCTTGGTCAGATGGTAACTCTTTTGGTTTTAGAATTAAGGCAGATAGATAGGTTTGAATCATCACAAACACCAACAGCTTGTTTAGAACATTTGCTTACAGAGAATATATTAGAGAGACTTTTTGATTGGAGTGTACATACTGGCAGGTAGGATGTAAATTGCTGTGATTAATTCAAATATCATAAATGAATAGTTTATTCAGAAATTTTCAATTTTAATTTTAAAGTTTAAAACACATTAAAAAAATATTTTCTCATTAATTGTTGAAAATTTATTATACTATTATAAAGAAAAGATATACTAAGCTTTTAGGTTAATTAAAGTAGGGGTCAAAAGATTAATTTCAACATTGGCAAACTGCAAGAGATAATGTTGTACCTTGAAAAAAATAGAATGTGACTAAATTAAAGTAAAATTTTTATTAATAAATCAATATGCTTAATAAATAAAATTTTAAAAGAAAAAAAATTTGTTTACTAATGTCTTCAAATTTTAGTAAAAAAATCTATATCATTAAAACTTGGGAAACTTAAAAAACATTAAGAATATTTTTTAAAATTAAATTTAAGCATTTGTATACATTTTGTTTGTACTTTACAATTTTTAACAAATACATTTATTATAAAAATTTTTAGAAACACATTTTAAGTAATAAAGCTATCATTTACTAAATAAATATATATTGTTTTTTCTTGGCAGGTTTATAAATGATGTTAAATTAGAGCAACTTAAATTATATGAATTATTTGTTAGTCATGCTGGACAACAGTTATTAGTTCATGAACCATTTCTTCGTCCATTGCTTAAACTTCTATCTTCATGCACAAGTGAAATATATCCTTTAGAAGTAGAAAAGCATCTTGTATTCCTCTTAAACCAGTTGTGTATTTCAGTTATGCACAATATTCAACTTTTAGATTTATTTTTCTCTGCTCCATCCAATCAAGGACCTGCAAAGTAAGCTATATTTACTATTTATTTTTTTGCTTTTAAGGAATGCACAGGTTATTTTTTTTCTTATTTAAGATAATATTTCCTGACATCTTCACTACAAGTTACAGATATATATATTTTTTTATTGATTATAATATATGTATAAACATTTTAAAAACAAGATAAATAAGTTTTAAATTCAGAAACTTCACTTTTGTGTTATATATTTACATTTTCACTTGTACTTTAATTTAACTATAATTCATATTAATCAAATTGTTTTTTAAGAACAAAAAATACATTAAAATCAGAAAAAATTAAAATTTAAAATTTTATTGTAATATAAATATATTTCAAATTGTAATATTCATTATAATATTATTCTTTAAATTTTTAAACATATTATTAGTTAACAATAAAATAGTTAATTGTAAGTAAAATGATTTTCAAATATATTTCAAGATAAAAGTATAAAAGTAATGAAATAAAGTATAATGAAAACTAAATTAGAGAATTATCCAGTGATTTATGTTAAGAAATTTATATATTTTTTTTCAGATTTCTCCTATTCACTCTTTTAGTACCATTTGTACATAGAGAAGGTTCAATTGGCCAACAAGCTCGAGATGCATTATTGCTGTGCATGTCTTTATCAAAAAAAAATGACCTAGTGGGTGCATATATTGCCGAATATTCCAATGTTTGTCCAGTAAATAAAGCTTTTATTAATCATTTAAATTTTTAACTATTATTTATAATTTTTTCTGATTTTTATTTTACGCTTTTAGGTGCTGGCAACTGGTTTAAACGGTTTATATTCATTATTGCCGCGAAAATTAGAAATCGAAACTGAAGATTGGCATAGGCTTACACCTGATGATATAAACGAGCTTCCAGAACTAACACATTTTATTAATTCTTTTGAGTTTTGCAATGCAATAGCACAGGTTTGTATTTGTCGCTCCGTACAATTATGATTTTGGATTTTCTTAAATGATGAATAAACATATTTAAAAAAAATATAACACAATTAAAACACGGATAATTTAAGAACTTCAGCAGCCCATTGCATTTGGGAATATTTTTGCTTTTTACACCAGGATTTCATATTTTTTTTTTAGGTTGCACACTCGACCGTAAGAGAACAATTGCTTGAATTTATCTATCAAGGTTTTTTAATTCCCGTAATGGGACCGGCTCTACTTCAGGTAATTTATGATTATTCCTTCAGAGTTAGCTCGAATACGAGAAAAATAAAAAACAGCAAAAATTTTAATTGCTATCATCCATAAAGCGTGCGCTTTTGCTTCTTTCAGCTAAAACTTGTTAGTGAGCAAAGCAAAAATTAAAATTACAACTTTTCAAATTGTAAAATAATAAAAACTTTGGAATAATTTGCTTTCGCTCAAACGCAAAGCGATTTTCATTGTTCCGCAAACTTTATTTTTCTCTGAGGCTAAATTTAATTTCGAAGAAGATGATTTTTCGTCTTTTTAGTCGAAAATTAAAATCTGCGATCATTGTTAAAAACCAATTATCAGCTTTTTTCAAAGAATTTAAGAATTATTTATTATTTACGAATGACATCTATTTTCTTTAGCGTAATTTTATTAAATAAAATTCTGAACGCATTTATTTTAATGCCTTATTGTTTTCGGGGCCTTATTAGGAAACTCCCGATAACGATATTCACCAACAACAATATTCGACGCTGGAAGCGGTTAGTAACTTCAATATTTTGATTAATTGTTCAGTGCGGTTGTTAATGGACTCGCTCGTATATATATTTGTTTTGATTTTGTGAGTGTGAGTGTAAATTCGCAAAGAATAAAAAATAATAAATCCACCGGTTATGGCTTGCACTAGATTCTTTTCCTGTCCGTTTGATGTAATCGTTAATGCATTTTAGCATTGTAAGCATGAACCAAACGGTATGAACCAGAATTGTTAAAAAGAAAAAAACTAGGGATTTGTTTCCTCCATTAACTAATCCATCTCAGCTTGCATTTCGGATGCTAAACGCGATCATCTCCCGATCCCTTTCCCCATGAATGCTACACGACATGAGAAGTAGGAGGAAAGTTTTAGAAGTAGCAGCAAATGAAAGCGGCTTGTCGAAAATCTAAAAGAGAAAAGAGCACATTACTTTTCGCATGAACCCTTCTTCGGTTTGACTGATTCTCATTGCTGTGATTCCAGTTTGAAGTTGTCTGCAACAAAGCAAAAAACGATAGTTTGATGGTTCTTTGATGCATGCGAATGGATTTGTCAGCTTCTTATAATACAAATTGTCTCTGTCTCTATTTCTTACTTTTAGGAAATCCTCAGCTTTTTTTATTATTATTATTTAATTTATTAAAATTACAATCAGTTTCTTATTCATTTTTGTTATTTTCGAGAGTGTATTTTTGTTGTTTTTCCCGAAATTTATATCAATTTGTGTATTTTCACCTACGCCACATTGCGACAGATTGGCCCAAAATAAAAAAAAATATATTGCACTGCATCATATTTTTTTTATTTTACTGCAGTTTAGATTTTATTGTCAATAAATTTTTTGCAATTTTTTTTCTAACATTTAACTTTTTCAAGCTTTGCAACCGAACCAAAATCAATGTGTTTGGTTGTCCGTTTGCCGAGGTATTATTTAACTTAAACTTGCCTTTCAGGTATTTTTATACATTTTATTTTAAATAGTTTTGCATTGTTGTTTAAGGTTTCTCGAATACATGAAATTACGCTTTCTCCCGAGTTTCCAATTAAGCCGCATTTCGATGGAAAGAAATTGGCACGGACGCCAGTTGGGTTTATGATGGAGCAAATTTGCTTCAAAGGGACTTGCAGAATTAAAAAGCGGGTTGGACTTCTGAAGAATTTTTTTTTTCGTGATTTAATGGTCGATTGCCTTTGTCAGTGCTAGTAAATCTTATGGAAACCATCAGCGAGCGGAGTATTGTTTAAAAACTTTTAAAGGGGTATTTTTTCATTCCGTAACAATGCGGGCATCAATTCCCGGTTGATCTCCGTGAGGGCCAAATTGAAAGTATCGCTAATCGTTTTGTTTCATTGTAATTAAATCCTTTAGCAACATTATCTTTTGTTTAAAAAGAGAGAAAAAATTCCATTGAGAAATTTACCAATATTAAAACATATAGCTTATCTCTAGTTTCAAGATAAAAGCAAATTTGGCTCTAAGTATATTGATTAAAATATTTTAAATACAAAGCTTGATGAGACCTCTTTATAAATAAATATGGAAAGTTAAGGCAAGGAAACTCAGCCTTAAAGGAATTCTTCACTGAAAGTAAAATTTTTTCGTTAAACTATTGAGTTATTCAATAGGAATATAACTTTTTTTACCATTGAACGGTAATAGTTTAAATAACTTACCTGTGATGAACCCATCAGATAACATAATTAGTTCATTAGTGAAAACAACTAAACTGTTTGCAGTTTTGTGTAGAAAAAAAATATATCTACCTACGAAAATTCTTTATAAATTTTGATATTGTCGTCGATGATATACAATTTTGTTATAAAAATATTTTCAGAGTACTGTAGAGGAACTGGTGACAGCAACTGCTTATTACGAATTATTCATAAGGAATGCTACAAATTCTGGTTTGCTTCAGACTTTAATAAAGTTTCTTTTAAAGGACTGTTACGATGGTCAAAGAATTCTGAATACACTAATCGTGAGAATTCACTCACCAACCAGGGTACGTTTAATTTAAATTTCCTTTTACAAACATCAAAGAAGAAATTGCGATTTAATTAATTTATTTATTTATAATTTTATTTATTAATTTATTACTAAATTATTAAATTTTATTATAAAATAATATATGATATATAATAAATAATAATAATACTAATACTACTACTACTACTAATAATAATAATAATAATAATAATAATTTATTATTGCAATTTATACTTTTAATCTTATTAATTTAATTAATAAGAAAGTAGTTAAATCTGAATTGTGTCGTTATTTCAGCTGTGCTTGGTGACGCTGGCCCTTCTGGAAACCCTCATCAATTTGGATTCCGAGGAGGTTATGGTAGAGCTGGTGCTGAAGCACTTGGTTCCTTGTTCCCACGTTATGCTGTCTCAGAGGCGAAGACTTCGCGAAATCGATCCATACGCTCCCAGCGCTCTACGTTTCCTATCTCTTTCGCCCTTTTATTGCTCAATTCGGTGTCAGCCCGTGCCTTCCCATCCTCGTGTATCGCCCAACACGCAGTCTCTCGTGTATGGACTCCGTCCAGAGGAATCTCTCTACGGAAATTATCACGCTTATTTATGCGACGCCAAATCGAAAATTGAATCTTGCGCCAGAAATTGCAAAAGTTGGTCGAGGGTCTACGACGGCGAGGACGCTGCCCTCCCCAATTGTGTAGTTTCACGAAAAAACAGTGCAATCAACAGAACCGAAAACTGTGATAAGCTGGAAGAAAAGGATGCGAATAATGGTAGACATAGTGCTACAAACAATAGTTGTGACTTGTCAGAATCCGAAGATGCATCGGCTCCAGTTGAAATAGGACAAGGTGACGAAGCCGATAGGAAAGACAGTTCCAATAAAACCAGTTCAAATAGTGATAAATTTGTGAGGTCAAATTCTCATTTAGAATCGCACAATGCGACACAAGATATTGGTAAGAAATGACCACCTGAAGTTGAATTTCGGAGCCTTGCTGGTAATCGCTAACATTTTTCAGTTACGTCATTACAACTTTCCAGGTCCATTCTTAGATGCGCTTCTTAAATCTTTGGAGAAAATGCCTTACCATAGTCTCTACGTTAATTTAAGATTAACTGCGATCATCTCCAGGTTGGCCGTGTATCCTCAGCCTTTGTTGTCTTCTTTACTCTTAAATCATTCTCTAGTCTTCCAGCCAAGCATCAGATCTCTCTTTCAGGTTTGCAAAAATTTTAAAAATCCTCACATTTTCCGATTTAAACGAAATTTTACCAACTGAAAGGGTATTATTAATTTTACCAAAGGGATTCGTAAGAAACTAAAGGAAAATATGCATTTTAGGTTTTGGCATCCGTGAAACAGAAATTGGATGGCATATTGGGTAGAGCTCCAGACGTGGAAAAATTGATTGTTGAAGCTCGAAATTTTTTACTACATAGAGAGGATAAACTCGCCAATATGAGGAAAACCGCTGTTGAGGCACCTGTTACAAGGCGCTCATCTAGTTACAGTGAACCCTTCTCTAGAGGTAGTTGAACTTCTTTTATAAAATAATACAAATATAATTCATATTAAATACAGTTTGAAAGAGTAAACACAACATCTTAAACTTTATACCCTATTAACCTTGAGGAATTTGTGTTTAATATATAAATGGTAAATTTTATATTATTAAGTCTGTAATGTTGAGTATTTTTCTGTAATTAATAGAAACATGATTCTGATATTTTATTTACTTCTTAGATCTATTTAAATGTCTTAGATTAAAAAAAAATATTTTTGTTTACCGAGAGATGCTATCTTAATGGAGAAAAAATATTACATTTATTACAAAAAATGATTTCCCTAAGAGGCTATCTCTATAAAGAGAAATCATGTTAAATGATTATTTCTTAGATAGTCCTTTCAAAGACCTCATGTAATAAGAAATTATTATATGTGAAGGGAAGTCTCATAATTGGTTTCTTACTCAGATTTCTCTGTAATTGGAAATAATCTTAAAGAATAGTCTTCATACAGATAAGTTTATTATATTTATAGATAATAGATTCAGTTTGTTGTCTCGGATAAGAATTCAAATCTTGATGCTCAGCTCGTAATTTTTGCAAATATCGCAATTCATACTTTCTATGTTTACTTTGATTGTACTTTTCATTATTTGATTGTCTATTCCTGACAGTTTTCTGTATTTTAGTACCCGCTCTCGATGAGAAATTTTTTGTTTCGTAATTCGAACAAAAAATATTATTGATTTCCCACGAATTGCTTTATTTTCTAGGAGATTCAAGGAGAAGAAGCTTTTCATCGGCATTGTCATCTGTTTTGAGGCGGGCCATTCCAACTTCACCTCCAACGATCGAAAAACTTATAGAAGTTGATGTCCCTGGATCGGTGTACAGGTATGGAAGAAAAAAAAATAGGAAAAATGTAAAGCCGAGCTTCAAAATTCAGAACGTTGCGAACACTACTATAAGAGCACAAATTTACTTTATATATAATGTGTAAATCTGATGTGAACATAAAGTTTCGGTGCATGTTATGTTCAGGTTTTTGCCATTCGGAGCGATTACTACTTTTAAGAGAAGATTAACGGAAGAAATGTTTGATGATTTCAGGTACATTCGTTCGAAAAAAGGCGAATCGAATGAGGAAACCGAAATGAAATATGCTGTTTTGTGCGCAGTACTTCTGGACGAGTGGCTCAAGGAACTTGCGGCTATTGCTCAAGAACACACGCTCTTTTCATTGACCAATTTTACATAACGTTAACAACAGAATTGTAGAGTTTAAAAAAGGAAAAGAAAAAATGGATCAAATTTTGTAATCTTTGACGTTTCTAATACAGTTAGATCAGCAATCTCAACGTATAAAACGGGTTTTTTTTTCACTCGGATTTGTACAATACCAAACTAAAAAAGTTTGTTACAAAAAGTGAAAACAGAAGGAAAATGTATTACAATTGTAAAATTTAAATAATTTTTAAATATTTTGGTTGAACCGTTGGATTATAGTCTATGTAATCGATTAAATGTAAAAACATATTTATGAATCTGTTTTATAGTTTCGTGACGTTTATGTATTTCGGAAGAAAAGATTTTTAATATTTTTATTAACAAGTAATGTTTGTAATGTTAATTCATTTAATAAATGACTTAGTGCAATGATTTTTTTAAGAGAAACATTCTCTGTACGTTTTTTATCTCCGTCGCCCTTTTCACGAGACGCTTCGGCCGAAAGCACCAGTTAAATCGAAAACGGCTTGTGATTCGTACTCAACGGTGTAACCCGGTGGCTCAAAAGAATGAGAGGCTTTCAAGGGAAGTCTCACGTACTTCAGTGAATCGTTCGCATGCCGATGAATTGGTTAAAATGTAATTTGGTATACGATGAACACATAATTCAGATATGCTTCAGCCGAAGTAAATGTGGAAGGTGTCAGTGAATTTAGGCAGAGCTTCGAATTTTTCGTATGCTGTTAAAAAGAAAACCGAAGATGTTTTCGAATGCAGTTCACCGTGGAAATCAGGCGGCGTTCAGCCGTTTTCTTTTGCATTTTCGAAGCCGTGCGTCTCAGTACGACCGGGCTGGGTTTCATAATATTTCGCTATCCTCTCGAGCCTTTCGGTTCAGCGGATGATTTTCCGAGGAAGGAAAAGAAAAAAAAACGAAATCTAAACAAATGACAACGTGCTATTAAAATTCATAACAATCAAATATTATATAACATCAGAAGTCACCGATATCAGCTCGGCGAAAGATGCTCTGAAGATGCAGTCTTGCTGCACTCGTAAACCGCAAATTTTTCAGTCCTAATGGCGCTTCATCTTAGATTAGGTTAATTTTCCTCATATAACGCGTAAAAGTAATCCAAAAGCTCACAAACCTGGATCCGATTTTGATAGCAGGAAAAACCTTACGCTGGCGTCACACGGATTTTGTTGGCCAAAAACCTGAAGCCAATTTCGCTACCGATCGCACAACTTCCCGCTCAAACGTAAGGGTAAGGAATGAGTAGGAACCTACGAGTACGGCTGATTTCATGAGTGCTGACAGAGCAGATATCGGAGAACTACGTGCAGAACTAGACAAATAAAATGGGATCAGCAGTTTCAAGGCGGGTTCAAGATCACAAAAGATAGTCAGTGTGAAAATTACGAATATCGATGAAAGCATAAGCAAAGTAGATGGGAGCGGCTCTCCAATTAAAGGAAAACGAAAGCACAAGAACATCGGCAAGACTGAGCGATATCATCAGATTGTGGAGCGGCGTTGAGAGCATGGATTAAGAGCTCAGAATCAGTAGAAAAATTCAGTAGCTAAATGGAAAGAGAGAAAATAACCATAGAATGGTCTGTACTGAATCTCGAGGTTGAGATATCTTCAATAATGCGGTACTTTTGATGCTGGGAGATGTGACATCTCTAGCGACAGCTGCTCGGATAAGGAATGTAACAGAAGAGGTACTTTCGTTGCGAAGAAAAGGGAACTTGTCATCAACCTGCGGAGGATAGGAAGTGCCACTTACACAACAAGGAATGAATGCGCATCATTAGGTCCACTTAACGCAAATGTGCGGATAAACATGAATAAAGATTCTATGCGTAACGTCAACACATCACTTTAATCTTATCTCGCGGACCGACAGTAAACGCTGAAAGAAGACGAGTGGGACTCGCTCATCTGCTAATTGCAAATGATGCAAAATGGAGGCAGCAATGAGAAGGCTGAATGGCATCATCCCTAACATGGGAGGAGCATAGCAACGGAGGAGATTCATCTACAAGACCCTTAGGTAGGTCTTGAGAAATAATTAGTTTCGCTCTCGCTCTCTTGAGCGATCGCCCAACCACTCTGGGGGGGCCTGTCGGCACTTGAGAATCCGGGCCAAACTGCCACAGAGGCAGAGGAGACTGGCATCACGAATAGTTCGCAGTTATGGAGGGTGCATGACTTTACGGTAATGTTAATAGCAGGATTGTTCCGTGGATATACGAGGAGAAAGAGAAATAATTAGTTAGCGAAAACTGCAGTGACGTCGGCAGCGCACAGACAAAGAAAGAATCTGGGCGGAGAGAAGAGCAATATGGGAATGGGTACGCTGGATAAGAGCACATCAAATACTGATGGAGGCCACGAAACTCTTGGAGGAAATCGGGCACTCACGCTCGATGATTTATGAAATGGCGGAATGGCTGACAGGTCATGGCTGCTTCAAACATTTCCTGCATAAGATGGCGGAGTGCTTGGACTGCGGCGAAACTGATGACACCGCCAGGCATGTACTGGAAAAGTGTACAAAGCGGGAGGAAGCAAGAATGGCGAACAGATTGGGCCTTGGGCAGCAGCCGATCAGCCCACTGTTACAAAAAATGTTAATAAGTGTCGATAAATGGAAAGCTTTCAAGGAATTCCGTGAAGCAATAGTAAGGTCCAGAAAAGGGACAAGATGCAGAAGAAGAAAAGGAGCACTTAATTAATTAGTATAGTTCTTATATATATGTAAATAGTTTTATATCGATGCCGGTTACGGAAATAATGAATACGGAAAACTGCGAGAAACATTAGAGCATTTATACCCGAAGAAACGAAGATACACATTCAGATATTTTAGGAAATATCGACGGTCCATTTGATTTTGCTAAGATTACTGCCGACGAGATTGAGAAAGGGAAAAACAACACCGCGTCTGTTCCGAATGGGATAGGGAAAAAGATTATCAAACTAATCCTGGAAGAAATGGAGAATGGAATAAGAAACATGTATAACAGATGTTTAAAGGAAGATCGCCACCCTCGAAATGAAAAAATGGAAAACTAAGCTAATCAAAAATGCGGCGAAAAAAGACGGAACCTTACTGTCCCATCTATTATATGGAATTTGTAAATTATTTGAAAAGATAATCGTTATCAGAGTCAACGCGCACATCATCGCGCACTTGGAGGAAAGAGAAGACTGGAGAAGAGAAGGAATATGCAGTTGGCAATGCGGATTTAGGAAAAAACGTTCAACCCACAGGAACTGGTTAGATTAGAATGAATGTTCCCTTTTCAGACAACGGAGTGTAGGGAGAGAATGTATGTCAGAACAGCTGTCTGTGCTTATTATTGACTCTTAACTGACCGAGCTGATTTCTTTCACTTTCATAATTTTATAAGAATTGTTATATGCTAATTGCTTTTGATTATGGAGCAAGTTGTATGTTATGCCAAAGGAACCACCTGGGGCAACAGAGACACTTACATCTGAAAAAACAGTAACTTACCCACCCCCATGGTTCAATCTTCCGAACAATCCGAAACCAACATTAACAGAGGGTCTACAAGTGAGAACAAAACATCAGTTATTGGAAGATTTTCACGTAAAATGCCTTAATAATTGACTTAACCTAATAACTGTCAAAGCACTGATCATCAAGTACCTACAAGAAGACATTTCTCAAGTATCAGAAAAGGACTGGATAGTCAATGGACGAGTCATCGGAAGAATGGGAACTACAATAACACCTTTAAACCTATTGACAATTGTTTATCAGGATACACAAGTAGATATAGAGACAACTAATGATGTGACTGACAATGAAGCCTTATTGGCTTCAATATTTATGATTTATAGGGTCATCAGGCTATCTCAAACAAGCGTAATGAATGATTTCTTCACAGTTCTAGGAGCTAGATTTAGAGCAGTCTTCGGTAATATCCCATATGGAAATTTTGTTATGATGAGATCAAATTACTCATCATGGGATTTGGATCCTGGTTTTCAAAAATTGATTGCTGCAATAGATAGTAGATATGTTCTTTACTAAATTTCCATCTCACCCCTTATCTAGACTCAAAATGGGAACTATAGGATCTAGGTGGAGAGATTGTTCTTCACTTGAAAGTATATATGAGGTTTTGCGGTCATACTCCATGTCCTCCCTAGGAAGGTTTTATTGAGTGGTTATGGGAACCAATCTTAACTGATGAAGTGATGAGAATTTGGAGGCAATTATGACAAGATCAAAGGACAAGGATCGAACTCTCGACTTGTAACTTGCAATTCTCAATCAGGTGTGGGGGATAATGCGATAGCAGTAGCATATACGCACTCAACTGGAACTGAATGGAAAGTCAGGATAGGGAGGGCTTCGTCGGCGCGCGATCGAAGTCGGCACCATCTTGCCGTTCCGTGAGCCGACGAGGCGCCAGACTTTGCAGTCCGCCATTCGGAATTGTCAGGCTCGCCTGTCCACGGCCGAGTCGGACTTCTGGACTATGGTGGCGATCTGCCCGGTTCTTCGCAGCTGGGTAAAACGTCGCCACAGTGGGCTCACGTTCAGGATGACGCAGTGCTGACTGGGCACGGAAGCTTCGCGAAGGCACCTGTTTCGCATCCGGCGTGAGCTCACGGACGTTATCACCACTGTGACGATCGTCCGGACACGGCTCGCCACACCCTGTGGACTGTCCCATCTGGGTGGCGTTGGCCGCGAGCGTTGGTGACGATCTTGCTCTCGGCAGGCGATCAAGGTCTGCTCCTAAGCAAGACTGCATGGGACTCCTTCGCCGTCTCTGTGAAGGCGTCATGCGCCAGAAAGAAGCGGCGGAGGGGCTACGGGAGAGTCACGACCGACTCTCCGTTCTTCCTCGCGGATCGGGTCCTCGGATTCGCCACGAAGATCGTGCGCCGCTGGATTAGTTTCAGCTGCTCGCGATGAGAGCGTTCGTGGGGGATGAGAACATCCGTTCTTGATATCCTCCCTCCATGGGTGATGGCAATTACCTAGGGAGCACGCGGTGCTGTAGTTGGTGGCAGTGCCACGCGACTTAGCAGCCTGGCTCGATGCAGGAGGGTGGGGGGCCCCATTGCATCAGAAAGGAGCCATCAGTTCTTGGGTAGCAATACCCAACACGCAATCTCGTGGAGGCATAAAACAACGAGGCCGTTGGGATCCGGATCGGATTGAAGTCCGAAAGGGATCACAGACCGGTATCTCTAAGATCTCTGAAGTTTGTCCACCGGGGGGTTTTAATCAGTTCGACTCCGATTCCGACACTATCAATGCGGCCCACTACCAATGCAGTCCCCATGGGTGCCCGGAGGTTTCCCCCCGTCAAAAAAAAAAAAAATAAAATAAAAAAAAGGGAGGGCTGATCAACAGGCTAATTATAATGAACAAGAAGCTGACCTAGAAGAGGACATGATGGTTGATGATATTGATGAGTTAATTAAACCTAAAGATTTGGATGATTTTATATGGGCTAAATTTGCTAACGGAGTGTAGGGAGAAATGTATGTCAAAGCACGAAATTATAGGGAATTGACATTATCATCCGGATATTATATATTATCATTATATAACCTGACATTATCATCATTGTCAGGTTTGACAAAAAAGGAAATTAGGATGCAGGAAACGGAAAACTCAATCACTGGATTAAGCAGAAAAAAGATTTAACATGTCAGATTTGATACAGTACATCAAAGGTAAGGAACGAAAATGAACTTACAGGGAGAATGGAATTTTACCTTATGAATTCACACAAACAATGATTGGAATTATGGCAAATTCTTAAAAATACAAAAGCGAAAAACAGAGATATGCAAATATTTTGATTCCGGAGAAACAATGATTAGAAATACACCTATACAGTTGCCCAGCTCAGTCGGAGCATCGGGGAAATCTGGGAAAGATAATCAAAGGAGCACACGATGAAGACTTAATAAAAATAATAGTAGAAGACGATAAAGCTTGGAAACGCACTTGGCACATACGCAAAAACCATGATGGGAATTAAAACAACAATTGAACAAATAAACAATAAAGTAATAATAACGAAAATATAAAAAACACACACACATTATAAAAGAGATATACCAATATAATTGACGCATCGCTGACGACTTGGGCAACCTATATCATGGTCCGATGTGGGCGACAAAGGAAGAGGTTTTTAGTGGGTATTGCTTAGGATGAGTTCCAGCAGTTCGGGCCGCTGGGTGTCAATAAAAAATTTTCTTCTGACGGAAAAAAAATGGAGTTAAAAACAATTCTCGAAAATAATTGCTGTTAAGTGGCTCATGATGGGACTTGTAATCCAGTTGCAAACGAAGCTGAATGTCTAAAAGGAATCTCCCTACATGATGTTAAACCAAAATAAAAAGCAAAGGAAAATTAACAAAGGCGCCCAACTCAACCATCATCTGTATTCCACACCGGTGTCGATCAAGTTGTCTATCATTTGATTAAACATTTTGGATGCTTCCGATACGGGATGCTGAATCAGCAGCGACTGCCCGCTCTCTGCCAGCTCCCCGATTCGAGTATCCAAAGGCAAACGACCCAGGAACCGAGTTTTTGTTACTTCGGCGAGGGATTCTCCGCCCCCGGTCGAAAAAATGTTCGTGCACTCCTGAAATGAGAAATAAGGATAAATGTAGCCCTAAAATTCTTCACAGCGCAAATATGAAAAAGAAAAAAATGGAAACTATTTTTTGCCGAAGAAAACACAAATTCCACATACAATTTATTTACCAAGGAAAGGTGGAAAATTTTACAACCCTGAAAGGCAAAGCATCACAAGTTACAGTTGGATAAACTTGAAACTCTACAGCAAGGCTGAATTTCAATACTTAACATGTGTAATGGGAAATATTTTGGAAACTCAAAATCCATGTAATTGAAAGCATCTCACGATCAGTACCTTATCAACCTAAAACTATTTATTTTTTAAATGAAAATGCAAAGAAATAAAAATCTTCAACTTATTGGGCTCATCATCAGATTCAGGAGCTTTGTCACTTACTGTGCAAAAAGGGCAGACATATCCACTCATATTTTCCACAATGCCCAGAATGGGTATTCCAGTTTTCTTGCAGAATGTAATTTCTTTCTGAACATCTTCTATTGCAACTGCCTGTGGTGTTGTTACTATCACAGCACCTTTATTTTTGAAGGAGCTACAACAGAAAATGATTTCTCCTCAACAGATAGATGACAGATGAATACTGAAATACATCAAAAATCTGATTCAATAAATTCAACTTAAGCAAAGCACCTAAAACTCACCGTAAATTTTCCATCACTGTTATATGTTCATCTGATGTACCAGGAGGAGTATCAATAACTAAATAATCAATGTTCTGCCAATGTACATCAGTAAGAAATTGCTTTATCATGCCTGAAAAATAAAGATTTTTCACTTAACAAGCAATTTAAGTTGCAATTTGTTGCAATCCAACCACTAACTATAAGAAGGCAAATACTGAACTTCAATTTATATTTTAAATAATAAAATAAACAATATTGCTTCAGATTTAAAGGACAATGAAAATCACTGACTTATAAGGCAATCCTTCTTCTCAATGAAATTTAATAATGCAAATGAAGGATGATCAGTAATCATGTTTGCCTTTTGGAACAAAGAGTACTAATAACATTCTTGGCTTTGGGCTCGAACATCAATAAGTTACTTTTACAAATTTTAACAGTTTTAGAACAGTTACTTTCAAACATTTTTTATGTAAAACTATTATTGATTTACAATTTGACTGTCATTTTTTTAACACTTATTTGGGTGAATATTATATGTCCCAAGAAAAATTTTACTTGAAGTTAAATATTCTCTATTAAATAAAATTTTTTCTTAAGAGCCAAAACTTTAAACATGAAGAGTAATGAATTGTTTGTCGAACCTGTTTTTTTGGGACCTCTCCAAACAACCCCGTCGTTTCTACTTTGAAGCAAAAACCCAATTGACATCACCGCCAGTTTTCTCTCCTTATCGGCATACACCGGCACCCAGCCACTTTCAGACTGAAAGACACTTTTGTCTTCGAGCTTCAAAAGATAAGGGATGCTCGGGCCGCACAAATCGACATCCAGCAAGCCGACCTGAATAATTAAAATTGCCTTTTTATTGAAATAAATGAAGTTTTATTACGAATGCATTAAATGAATAGCAGGCGTTTACATGAAATCCACGCTGTTTCAACGCCAGTGCAATTTGAGTGCTGAAGGTTGATTTTCCTACGCCGCCTTTGCCTGACAGTACTATAATAATATTCTTCACGCCGTCTAGCATTTTAAAAATAATACCTTCAATTACCAATGAGAAAAATTTCATACAATAATTTTCGACAACCGATAATAAAGAGTTTTAAGTTTGAATGCACGTGCTCAGAAAATCGATTTGCTGCCATTTAACTGACATTCGGTGGGATGCACACTCGCACGTCTATGGTCTCAACTCTCGAAAGACGCTGCCAGACATAGAAATGTTTCAATTTTATTTTACGAGCTTCTTACCTCTCCCACGCTTTTATTAATCGCAAAGGATTTTTGTGCATTAAAATACTCGGGTGGCGCCGAAAAATGTTCTCAATTACACCTTTATATGTTGAAATAATTCGCGTATCTCCTACCTTCGGTTAAAAATTTACAAATTCAGTCGAGGCTAAAAAACGATTTTTAAAACGTGCCTTCCGGGAAGGAAGCAGAAGATGAAAGCCTCCAAAATTCCACATCCCGAATCAGCAATAGGAAAGTTTCTTTTTTCGAATTTAGAAGTTTAAATAAAAAAATTAAAAGTTTTAAAATCTAAATTTTTCCTTCTGTCTGGGCAAGGGGCCTTCCATGGATCTAAAAATTTAAATTTCAGCTTTCAGCCTTTTACCAATCGCTACGCCCGTGGGCAAAATTTCTAAATATGTCGTCGTACAAATCGGAACAAGGAGGTCTCGCTTTTTGTGGTAAATCTCAATAAAAGACGTCTCAGTTGGCTCGGTGTTTAGACTTGTTTTGATGGCATTTCTCAAAATTTAGCTCCAAGTGTTGTATTAATTATTTAATTCGTCAAAATGTATATTTGCATCGCATTTATCTTTGTCTAACTGGAGTATTCCATTAAATCCCACTCTGTATTTTCCCTTCGTTCCCGCTCCCTCGGGGGAATATTGCACTTCCAGATGGGAAAGCACTAATTTCCGCCATGGCTCATTTCAAACATAAACTTAATATTCCCACATTGCCCCTGCTACCTTCCTTCTTCCCCATAATTGTGCACAATCTACATCTCGATTTGCAGGAAATTTCAAATTTTCATCCAAAGGAAGGGAGAATAGGAAGAATATAAGAAAAAAAATTCATTCAAAGAATAGCATGGGAAAGTACAGGGAACTGATTTTCCTAGCTCTCTTATTATAACTTCTTCAGGATTGGTTTAATCTCTGAATATTTTCTCATTTGGCGTAGTTTCGACCCTTCTGGATTCAAAAGATTTTGAATTCCACGGCGGTTCCAGGCAGAATCTTTCTTACTCAACAATCCAACAATTGGTGGCCGAATGGGGAGAGCTCGCCTTTTACGAAATCGAAGGCAGATGATGCCTCTTGCGTTGCATGTGCGGATGGAAGCGGATAAGACACGAAAACAATGCGCGGTTAATTTACGAAAAGGTGTTGATGTTAAATAAATGCCGGGGAAAATTATCTGTGGGACGTTGTAAAAAAGGAAAAAATAATAATAAATAAAAGGCCGATTGTGAAATATAATAATGAAGGTTCAAATTAACGATCGTATTTCCTCAATCAAAGCTCCGTGCATCTGTTGAGGGAATAATGGGTCTGTTATTATGCGGCCGAGAGCCGAACCGGAGTTACCGCCGCACATCGCAGCTTTAGGGGTGCGGAATACTCCCCCGAGGCATTCTTCTGGCTATGCAGTCGGCGACTGCAATGCTTTGAACAACGCATGCACAATGCATGTGCGTTGATGCGCACAAGGAGATGCGTTTCTCGTTCTGCCCCATCTCGAGAGATCCGGTAACAATGGCCGCGGTCGGGGAGGCACCGGGGGCTTTAAACAAACTCCGAACAATTAAACGAAGAAAGGGCACGGCCCGAATAGCGAGCAGCAGATAAAAAACAGGGTAAAATTCAAATCAGGTACGGCCGAGATTACTCGACCGGCTACCTGTATTACGCGGTGGCAACACCTGTTTGTTTTAGGTGAAGTGGAAGTTCTCGGGCAGTTCTCGTCGATGCTTCTTCGTCTCTCTGCTAAAAAACCCTCGCAGTGCCTCGGATTTACGACGCGTTTTTATTGCCGACACTCGCGTCGCGACTCGTCGCTCCGCGTTTCGGGCTCTTCCGCTCCCGGAGGCCTCTGCGCGCACGAGGAGTCCGCGGCCTCCGGTATCGATGGCCGTCGGATCGAAACTCGTTTCCCTGGCGGAGAAAAATTGGCAGGAGACGACGTTCCTCCGGTTTGTTTCGTTTGAAATTCGCGACATCCCTCGGATTCGGCCTGCACAACGAATTATTATGCCGACGATGATTCGCGGGCCAGTTTAATTGTCAGCTCGCAACCATAAATAGGACCCGCTTCCCCTCGAACGCGAGCGAAGGAGGCTCTGCTAGTGAAAAGAGCACGGGGGTGCGGCTCCCGCAACGAATCCGCCCAATTCTGGTCCCGGAATACGAAAACCCGTCGTTTATAACCATATTAATTGCAGCCTCGACCTGCTGAAGGCGATGCAACGCGAGAGTGGGTTTTTTTCATCTCCATAAAAGTCCGGAATGGCCCTCTCCGGCTCCGGACTTCTTTAATGCAGAATTTCGGTTGCTTCGCCCATCCTTTGACCTTTCCCGCATTTGGATCCTGAACGTGAAATTGTCTTTGGCGCGGCTTCGGTCGCCGCTTCCCGCAGAGGAGTTTCCGTATTTTTCGAAATCTCGTTACCAGAAGGGAATTTAACCTCCCCACAGTATGGAGCAATGCAGTTTAGCCCATCCGACTGTTACTTCCACGCAGAGCCATCGGGGAAGATGTAAAATATCATAATTTACTCTTCGGTAATGGTGGGTCTTCGGATGCGACGTATCCGATGAAGAAAAATATTTTTTACTCCTCCCGCACTTACAAGAGACTACATAAACAGTATTAGAAACAATTTGATTGTTATTGTGAGAAGAGATCAACATACTTAGATAGCCTTGAACCATGGAAGATTTAAATTTCCAGTTCTTCCAGTAGATATACCTGTTATTATAGTTAACTTCGTGGTTCAACGTGCACAAGTGGAGGAATGGCTGATGGCGGATTTACACGTGGAGCCATCGTTGCAAATTATCCTCGTTTAAATGCCATTTTTGCCGATCTCCCGACCTCGCAGTTCTAACCCAACAAATTACGCGATGAAGGCGGCGGAGAGGTTGTTTCGCTCTTTCCCCACGTTCTGCGGCAACTGAATCGCTTGTTGCGGAGCGTCGACTTCCTAGGCTACGCCCCTGGGCATCGTTCACATCATTACTCTTTGACACTTGTCCCAACTCAACCATTAATCATTGATGAAATTCCTCCTTGCGCATTTGACCGCAAAAAATTCTCTCTTCCCCCGGTGCCCCCAAAACTAAACAATTTTTAAACGGCCGCGTTTTCCGGGACAGCAAAATGCACCGCAGTTCACCCTTAAGACACCGCGTTCGGCGACGATTCCAGGATCCGGCAGCGACGACACATGCGCCACCGCCTAATCTAACCCAACGGACGAAATCGGATGGAGCAAAGCGTCGCTGATTAAGTGATGCCGAGGATTCTCGTCGTTCAGCCGGAGTTTGACTCGCGAAAAAGATCGTGCGAAGATGATCCGCAAAGCTTCACGCCAGAATCAAACTTTTCCACGTGGCACGAACAGTGCTTGTCCACGTTCGGAAGCGATCGCGGAGGTTTCGCGTTTAAACGTGGCATGAATCACGGCGTTTTTGCCCACTTTCGAGCGGTTACGTACTACATACTATTCCCTACATTTATGCTCATAATTTTCTGTTTGCTTTCGTTATATTTCAATATCGTGGAGAATTTTAAAAAAGCATCCACCCTTTCCCCGGCCCACGGTACTGCTTGGGGTGAAGACCTAACCCCGAGCAGATTGGAGTCAAATTGACCATCCATCATCATTGTAGATTTTCCACTTCCAGTCTGGGTTGATTAATTTAATTGTTACCTTTATATTGTAGTCAACATTTCGAGACATTAATTGATGGTCCTTGGTTGGGGCTCTAAAGTTTAGAATTCTTCATAGTACCAAAAGCGAAAACGCGTGAAAAGATTTCTTCGAAGCGTGGACGTTCGCGTTCACGGATGTTTGATCTTGACCACTACCGCGATGGAAATGCAGAGTTAGGTTGTAAAATACGAAGACGAACATAATAAATATAAATCTGTCCCGTTTGTTTGATATGTTGCCCAATGAAAATTAGCATGCGCTGGCTCCGTGAACGACGTGGAAGAGCAAAGGATACTTCCACGACTTTGAAGATTATGCGATGAATGCATCGCATTCCGCACTGAGGCGCTCGAACGTATCGCGTGAAGGAAAAGGAAGCAAAGCGGGGCTTTTGCGAATTTCCCAGATCTCCGCGCCCGCGGACAAAATTGGGCGAAGCACCAAACTTTGGATTCTGCAGCGTTACGTCGATCGGATTGCCGGAGAAAGCAACTTGACTCGCGACCGGTTACCGTAGGAGTCGTCGCCCAGAAGAAGCTCCCCACGGTGGAGCAGGAAGAATCTTGTTTGGAGGAATACTCTCACAAAGGCCGGGAACGTAATCATCAGAAAAATACTAAGAGCGGGGAGAGGAGAGCAAGAAAAATACCTGGACCAAAGAGCTCGGAGGCCGATGCAGCCCGGAGTCGCACCCTTTGACCCCGGAATGAAGAGACAGAAATCGTGATCACACAGTGCGCACCGGGCAACGTAACTTGATCGAGACCGTTTATGCTCGCTAAACAGGTCTTTCGGTTAGGTTAAGACAAGGAAGGCGAGCGCCGTTCCTTAGATGGTCCGCGGGTGAGGACCCGGCAACGTTAAATTGAACGTTCATCTTAAGCTTGCTCCGGGATCCTCGCTTACATCAAAACGCAGTTTCAAATTAAGTTAAAGAATTTTAATTTATTACCATTTCAAACCTTTTTTTTTTGGTTCTCTATTTATAAAGAACAAGAATTATTATCATACGTAATACTCATGCCATTTTTTTTTTTTTTTTTTTTTTATTAAGCACGATGGCCGGGAATAATTTCAACGTGTGCGTTGGCCGCCTTTAATAAAAGCGATGTCCCCATAGGGGATGCCGCCATCAGGAGCATTCCAACCCGTGATGTGCTTCGACGCGGGTCGCGAGTGGGTGCCCCTCGCCGGCGTCGCCCGCGCGTCGCACCGATATGCGAAACGGCACGGGGCGCAGCCCGTTCGAGTCGTGATGCATCAATTACCGAGGACGTTGTCGGGGTGAAAGCGGGTGTAAGTGGGCGAGGCTGGAATTCCGGACTTCGGGACGGCTCACAAACTACCTGGAGAAGTCAGACGCAAGTGGGAGGATAACGTGGGAAGTGCAGTCTTCGGATGAATGGACGACCATGTGCGCCGGCATTTGGGACGTTGACTCGCCTCCGTGATCGTATAAATATCGGTCATCGAAATGGGAATGGCGAAGCAACCCAAACGCCCTTTCTTCGGCGAGAGTCCGAGATCGGGCCCGCGGGACGGGTTTTTCATTGATGTTCTCTTCGGAAGGGGGTGAGAGGCAGATTCGGAGGGTGAAAAGTTAATTCCATCTCCGTCGGAAATGGAATTTTTTCCACCCCCGCGACGTGGGAAGTGCGTTTTTGGTGCGTCGGCTTTCGGGGAGATCCTTCCGGGGATCGCCGAGGGATTTACCGAATTTCGAGCGGGGTGGGCAAACAGAACTCCGACGTCCACGCCCCACGCAGCCGTTTGCCCGGCATTTAACGAATTTCGAGGCTCGACGCACTATCAGGCGAACCTGAGAAAGGGGAATAATTAGGGTTTATTATGAGCGAAACCTCGTAATTTAACGCCGTGCACGAAGCATGACGGTTGGGAGTGGATGTAAATCAACGAATGATGCGGGATAGCGCGTTTCGTCGGAAGGGCCCGTTCGGGGGAGATGGCGGGGGACAGTTGCCGGATGGTAGTTTGGGTGGATCCGTGCAGGACGAAGCGGAGAAGAGGAAGGTATCCGCTCCGGGTAGAACAACAAAATCATTATGGACAAAAAGGCGGTTCCGGCAACATCCGCATCTACTGCCAGAAAATAAATCACCGTCCCGAACGGTCCAAAAATTTGTTTTAAATATTGTTTCGCCTAATTTTGTGTGTGTGAGCCACGGCGGACATGCGAACTCTTTCCCGAGCGACCTCTTCCCAGAGACAAGCTATCATTAGGGAAGGTATAATGAGGGATGGAGGCTGACCCCGTGCCCGCGTGATGACCGGGGCGTGCCTCTGTGGGAATGGAACCGTCGGCGTAATCGTCGGTCCGTCTCCAGCGAGGGAAATCGCGCAAAAACCGAGTTTCGGCATGGGAAGTGAATCCGACGGAGCTGACTTTCGACTCTTCTCCGGCGAGCGACCCCGGGCGATTTGCCATCCGAGACAGACGACGATTAATTAACGGAATCATCGTGGCAGGAGACCATTAAGAACCCGTCCGAGTTTCCCTTGGCTCGATCGTTGAATTTTAGGAATGTGAAAATCGTGAGGATCGTGAGGAGAAAATCCAAATGCGTGGTTATCGTAAGAAGACGAAAGAGGAAATTACGTTACCGGGTTCATGAGAATGTGCCTGACCTTGGGCAAATGAGTTTAACGTTCTACGAGGGTGGTCCATCAACTACCCCTTTTCTGATATGTTGATCCGACCGCGTTAATTAGAACCCATTAGTTCGGTACTCATCGTTTTCGGGGTTGATTTCCACGGTGAGTCACCTTCAGGGTCGCATGCGGAACTCACCAACCTAACGCACTCCGCCGGGTGCGCCTCCTGGCGGAGGGTCTCCGTTATCATCGGTTTGCGCCTCGTCTGGATGCGGAAACTGATTATGATTCGGAAGTCGATTGAATTTATTCATTTTTTTTTTTTTTTCCTTTCCCAAAACCGAATTTTTTTCCTCGCCGTACGAGTCACGCAGAGATCGATTTGAGGTTAAACTCAACCCAATCGGCTACCGAGATGGAATGTTATTCTCAGCACAGCAGGGGTAACATTAATAATGGCAGCGCGTACGAGTGGTCGTCTAATAAAAGAGTTAACCAATCGGATTGCTACCTCACTTTCGTGTTTGGCCCGAGAAAGAACGGGCGAAGACGAAAGGAGATGCCAATTACCCACACGAATTGCCGCTCGAAGCGGAAGCTAACAAGGCCCGAACCTTTACTTCATCCGCCGCAGGATGGTCTTACGCGAAAAAAGATTATTCGTGCGCAAACGTTTAATAAATTATAATATCGCCTCTTTATTACGTGTTAATAATAAAAAAAAAAAAAAAACCTCTTGCAGTGGACGTACGCATTGAATGTTACGTCCGAAATTATCGTCTCACATCCATTACAGGTCCTTAACTCGCAATAATGACATTCATCATTTGTCTGCAGGTAAAGGTACCAAAACTTAATAAATGCCAGAAATTATGGGTTGCATCTCGCATCGCGTTCATATCGGTCTCATCCATAAACTAACGAATGTATAGGAACATAAGCTTGGGTTAAACGCTTGCTGGCTGAAAGATGCCAATTACAAGGAGAAATTCTTTTCTCGAACGTAAGTTTCTCCTTATTTTATTAAAACATAAAGCAGTTTCCATAATTTTCATTCGGAGTCGCAGAGATAATAAAAAAAAAAAAAAATGCAGCCATATTTATGCTCATTCTGTATTCTCTGTGGTGCAACGCGCTGGATGCGAGTCAATGGACCCGAATGACATCGGCCGTAAAATGAACCGGAGAGAGAGCATTAAAACATGAAGTTATGACGTTATTTCCGGTTTCAGGATACGGCAACCAGGCCGAAGAACCGCGCTCCTCCGGAGCGAGGCGCAATCCTCAAATTCTTCTCTTGCTCCTGCCCCTCGGATGCATCACCATTTTTTTTTTTTTTTCCTCTTCTCTTGCGGATTAAAAACTTGATTTATAAATTATCGCGCATGATCCTCCGCACAATGCGGAGGTCTTTGCCTCCGAAGAATGCACCAGATCACCATCCACATGTGCGGTTGGCTGCACCTGTGCCAGCCTCGGGGGAGGGCCTCGACTGTCGCCGATTCGCCAAATGGCGGATCGCGAGCCGCAATAAAAGGAAATCCAAGTCATCGACTCCGCTCCCGGCAACGTTACAAATTTTAAAAATTAATTTTTCTTGCATCGTCGCGAGGCATCTTTTTAGTTTCCCGAGGCTCTGCACTCTAAGACGAAGAGGACGGCGTCCGCGGCACTCGGCGTTTCCCATTTTTTCCCGTCCTCGGCCGATGCTTTTTATTTATGAATCAATTTTTCGAGCGGGACAACGAACCGAAACAACTCGCGATGTTTGGGGTCAGCCTTTGCTCCGGGGGCCCCTCCGGATGGAGCGCGGATGGGTAAACCGGCGTCGGGGGGCATCGAACTCGCCCGCGACGAACTCGCGGGAAGAAATTGCGCACGTCCCGTGTCGGCCGGCTCTTTTTCCCCGGCTACGAGCTTCGACCGATCGAAAAACTGAAGCGATCCGGAGATTTTTCAGTCTCTCTCTTCGGATCACCAAAAGAAAGCGGGCGCCCGACGGAATGGGCCCCGTCGGGGGTCGCTCTCCTCGCCAACCGCAACCCGAACATCCGCATGGGAAGTCCGCATCGGCAAGGCGTACGGGGCCCGAAAAGAGGAAACGGAAAATTAAACACCTCCTCGTTGTCGCGGTGGGGCTCAACCCGGTGCATGGTTAAATGGGTAAATTAAACGTGACACGCATTGGAAACGACTAAAAATTGTGGCACTAAAAGGTAAGTGCTCAAACTTCAATGAATGCACTTCGAATGCTTGAGGCTTCGGTGCGATGTGCGCTTCTAACATTGATATTTAAAATTTGTGAATTGATTTACAAATCTCGTACGGGATTCGACAGCATAAAATAATAATCGAATATAAAGTGGCCGAATAATTTATTTAACTGCACTTAAATCAACCAGTGGCTTAATACGGGTATTGTTCTTGCATCGGTATGAAAATCTAAACGCGTGGAGAGGTAAAAATAAAGGATTTCTTTTCGGTTTCCTCCGCTTGTAGCTCGATTTCGATCGCGGCAACGAATCCAACGTGTCTTTTGCGGTCTTCGCTCCGGCGATGCGTCCGCGGCCCCGGGCGCGTTCGTCCCGACCGCCAAAAAACGCGGACCAGTTCGACGATTCGTCTGCGGCCACGCGCAGGCCGAACCCGAAGTAAATGAGCCGACGTTTCCTGCGAGCACGGGAAGCCGATGGCGTGCAGCGAGTTTTTCTCCGGTCCCGCGAGTTTCGCGTCTTTACGGGACGATCGCAGGATTATTCGATTTATTTTTCGATTTCGTCGGACGCACCGAAGCGGCCGAGGATGCGCTTCGCGACGGCGGCGGACGCGAATGGGTTATTCGGCGCACGCGAGGCTCGAGGAAAAGCTGCCGCCGGTGGCGGCGGCGCATCCCGCCGATCCCCGAACGGCGAAAATTTTCCTTTTCTTTCATCTTAAGTGGATCGGCCGCAGTCGATCGGTCCGCATTAAGGAAAGAAAAAAAGAAAAGAAATCGGGATCGCTTACGGAGCCGTCCGAGACTTAATTTATTCGTCGGTGGCCGGATCTGGATGTTGACGAGTGCCCCGCGTTTATTTGCGCAGATCGATTTACGTGCTGTCGACGAAATTATGGCGCGTCGTTGCCGGGCGGAAGGATCGCGCGAATTCGAACGACGCTCGAGCAGGAACCTTCCGCCACGGCGCTTTTTCTTGCGCGTCACGTCAAGAAGGTGAAGAAGAAAAAAAAATTTGGTGCTTGCCAAGACTTGAATTCGTTTTTTTTTTTGTTTTTTTTTTTTTTTTTTAAAGTGACGCTAATTTACGAAGGCAAACATCCCATTTTTTTTTTTGTGACTTTAAAGAGAAGTGTGAAATTAGGTCGAAAATGTCAGATCCCTTGGAACCACGGCAAACGTATGCATTTGTAATTAGCACTTCTCTGTTACCAGTGGTTCTCACGGTGCGTACCTTATTGCCTAAATCAACATCGCCCACGGATCTGTGCGTTTCCGGATTCGTCCCTTAATTGGGAGGAAAAGGAAAAAAACCCTCGAACTGCGCCAAGGGTTGCGACGAAATTTTCGCTCCGGGTGCGGAAAAAGAAATCGAGGGGCGAATTTGTCGCCGCCGTCGAAAGTGGCGGCGGGAAACCGGAAGCGGGGTCGTCCTCCGGCTTTCGCGAGCGTGGCAGCAGCGCCGGCCGACGTGGGCGGGAGCCGCGATCTTGCGCGAGCGGCTCGAGGTGTTTCGGCCTGTTTTCGATGTTGTGTCCGAACAGTATTTTTAATGAAAAATAGAAGATAGAGTTAATTACATAATGAGCAGTTGACCTTGAAAATTATGCGAATATTGTGTCATTCGCGACCTTGGATAAAGCATAAACTGAGCGATTGCATATTACACAGCGGTGCAGATGCTAAGTCTGCGCAACCGGTGATTATCGCATCGAAGTCGCCTTCGTTTCGCCGTCGGCGTTCGAGCCCTGCGGCCGCCGAAATTCGAAAGGTTTTCGAGACCGTTTCCGCCGTCCGTCGGACAGCTCCGCGTTTGGACCCGCGCGAGGTCCGCGCCGCCGGAATCTACGTCGGGGCCCTGGACGGGTGCCGCAGACGCTCCTCCCCGGCGCCGGATCCTTTTCCCGGCGAGCGGGGAAAGCCCTCCGTCGCAGGGCGACGGCCTCGATTCGCCCGCGTTCGGAATCGGGGAAAGCATAAACGCAATTTGTCGGGCGCTTCGCAAAACCCACCGTCGTCTGTGCGGAACCTCGGCGGCGTCGGGCCGGATGAGGAAAAGGAAAAAATTGGGAAGCGACTCGCGGCGGGAGCTTCATCGAATCGGGCCCGCGGATTTTTGGCGGTTCTTCGGGGAAACTTGCATCGGCGGACGATTCGAAGCGTTCGGAAATCGAGGCGTTACGCGAAAGCGAAAAATTGCATCCGGGAACGTTCGACGTCGTGGAAGGAAGAAGAAGCGGAGAAAAATGTTGTCAGTCCGATGTGTTTAACAAGTCCGGTACATAGATGGTGATTTATGACAATCACTTTTTCAACACTGGTAACCGTGACAAAATATGGCCGGTCGACCTCACACATCGCTCCTCTTGTTTCTCCTTTCATTTACCTCATTTTGTTGCAGATCATGTCCACCGTCTGCTCGTGCGGGGATTCAGGTAGAGCCGTATCTCGGAGGCTTTTGTCGGGAAGTCGAAGGCGACGCCTCCGCCCTTCCCGTTCGCCCACCGACGACCTCGATCCGGATCGGCAAAATTTGGCATCTGCCCCGATGCGGCGTTTCGTCGTCGGAAGCGTTTGCCGGCTCGATGAAAATGCGGAAAATCGCGACGCCAGCGCTCGGCGAGGGAGGAAAACAACCGACGGAAGATGAGAACGGGGCCGGGAAGCGAAAACGAAACATCTCGAGAGCCCACGGATAGCTTACGGACGGAAGGAAGGCAGGTGCGGAACCTGGACCGGGACGAGAACGAACCATCTGCCAGATGAAGGGTGGCACTGGCCGTTGTAAATTCCTCCGGGTCTCGCGCTCGGCACATTCCCGTTCGGCGCGGAGCTCGGCGAACGCGTCGCGGGGGAACGAAGGCGGTCGATCGCTCGAGGTACCCGGATGCGGGGCGAAGGGGAAGGGGGAAGCGGTTGGGCCGAGCGGGAATAGGCACGGGTCGAGCGGCCCCGAACTGGCTCGCCACCTGTGTGCCTCAGACAAGACGGCACCTACCGAAGCCCGAGCTAAATGAACCTTTCATTGGGCGAACCTTTCAAAATAAATTCAACAGGCGGTCGAGATTTCGCGCCAAATTTTTTTCCCTCCACCTTTCCGACCCGTCTTCGGTTTAAGGTAAGCATAGGCGCCCCGGTGCGCGACACGGCCGAGTTTGTGCACACCTGTTGCTTTTTGTGTTGCCTCGCCCGAGCATCTTGCGAGGGAAACGGGGCCCCGGCAAGCGCTTAATAATCCTCCTCGCATCCGAAATTGTCGGCCGATGCGGTCGGCGATTGCGTGTCGCAGCCTCCTCGATTCGCACGCAACCGATCTCGGAGGGCCGGGTCGCGATTTTTCGCCGTTCGGGCACCCGCTCCCTGGGCGGAGGCGCACGCAAACGCGTTTTCTCGCCTCCCGCAAACGATTCGCTCCTCGCGAGCCAGCCGAACAATAAATAACCCGCTAAACGCGATAGATATTCCGGTGAATCTGAAACATTTGCTCTTTTTATTACCGGCGTGTCTTTTTAAATCTTGCATACCTTGATGCGAGAACGTTGATCATTAGCATGCGAATAATTTACGAACCAATCGCATTTGCCATTTGTCCGTAAGCGTGAAACGGTGAACGAATGGCTTTGTTGCCCGTTGGAAAGCTAATTTGACCTCATCCTCGCCGAAAGCTGCCTCCGCGATCGGTTCGGATAAGAAGAGTCGGATTGCAATTGCGAGCCGGGCATTTTGAGTTTTTTCCGCTTTCCGCAAAAAACGACGAAATTTTCATTCCGGCCGACGGTTTCGACATTTCCCGGGCGGTGAAGGCACGCCGCAGAGTCAGATATCCGGTTGCTTTCGTCGTGTCGCTAGAAGATTAATGCGATGATTGCGAGGTGCTTCGCCTCCGAAGTGTGGCACCGAAAAAGAGATTAGCTTGAAATGGAGCCGGGAGAGAGATTTAAATTAAACCATCTGCAACACCAGATGGAGATAATTTAATGGAAGCAATAAAAATATCATTCTCAAATAATATTTTTATTGACGTTTCTGGACTTGGTCGTAAAAGCGGAATTTGAAACTTTGTCATAGGATGTGATTTTTTTTCTTTTTTTATTGCCTCACGTCCCGGGGCGGGGTGTGTGCGTGCGTGTGTGTGTGTGTGTGTGTGCGTGCGTGTGCGTATGTGCGTGTTTGCGCGCTGGCTACGCGATGCCAATCGGCGAATTTCGACATCGAAACGGTCGCTTTTTTCGAATCCGCGCGACAGACGCAGATCCCTCGAGATCACGAGCCTGGACTCTCGGGTGGAAATTTATTAACCGGAAAACCTTTATTTCGAGATCTAAATCGCTTAAATCATAAAATCGGTGATGCCAAGTTGGATATCCGAAGCGATATTAACATAAATTTGCATAATATAAGGAAAACAAAAAGTAATCCATGTTCGGAACAATATAAACTAATTGGAATCTCAGCCGACGATGCCATGTTTGGTCTGGAAAGAAACAGGTCTGAACCTGACGCGGTTCACTTGCTTGGGGCCTTTTTTTTTTTTTTTTTTTGTTTTTTTTTTTGTGCGAGGGCCCTCTCGTTTTGCAATCGTGCAACGTTTTATTTCACGGAAATGAAATTTTCTCCTTCGAAGCAGAAAGAGTCCGGGAGCGTGCGGGAAAACGCCGTGGCAGCAGGGACTTAACCGGCCTCTTCTTCTTCAACCGGAAAATGGAGAATCGTTTTCCGTCCCCACGAAAACAAGTCTCAGTTGTCCGGCCGCAAATAAAACCGAACGTCGGAATTGTCTGCCACCGCTCCTGGACGCCCCTCCACGATTGAGACCTCATTGGAAAGGTACACGCGAAATGCAATAAAAAAAAAAAAAAAAACTTCGGCTCCTACCTGATATTAGCAACGTTCAAACGTCAAAACTTGCCCTGCCTTTGTTGCTCCCATCTCATTTTCTATACAGCGTATAATACAGTATGTAACCTTGAAAACCGCTGCTTTTTAATATGCACCATACTGTTAGCCCTTAAATTTTATTCCGATTCAGGTATCCTTTAATTTCCCGCGATGCTCGCACGCCGACCCCCGAAAGAGCCTTTTCCGCTCGCTGCGGTAAAATCTCGACAGAGCTGACGGAGGGCGAAAGAGACAGAGATCTCGCAGAGGTTAAAACGGTTCCGATCCTTTTTTCTGCAGCATTTCATACAATTTTCCGCGCGGAGCATCCGAACCCCGTAAAACAATTAATAACGCCATACGTAAACCGTATAAAATTTTACAACCTTCAAATAACCTCCAGGACGAAAACGTTTCCTTTGTTTGGCAAAAGAACGCAAGAAATATAAAAATAATGCGAATCGCCTTACCAATAAACGTCAATCAATGCCGTTATTTTTATTATGTAATTTGCGAATAAATTACGAATGTGCCAAAATCAAGTGCCACGACGCAACTGCAGCAGATCAAATCGAACCGGGGCCTTTCGCCTAATGCCACGGGACGGCTCGAATACCTGCGGTTTACGATGAGCCCACCACGAATAATAATAACATGGCGGAGTTTATTAGCATGGGTGCAGTTTTTAGCGATTTTTCTACAGCTGCATCCGGGTGATTGTCCGGATACAGGTCTGCGATGTGAGTAAGCACTTTTCTCGGGCATTTTGCCCGCGATTCAGAATGCCCAACGGGAAAAGGATCCCATTCTCATGCAAATGACGCGAGTGCGGGAATGGGAGCAGCCTCTCCGGACCGACGAGCAGGTTGCGAAAAAGAAAAAGAGAACGTTCAACAGGTGTGGAGGGAACAATGGGACCGGTTCCCGTACCCGGGCCGCACACAAATCAGGCAAAATGCAGGTGTGACCTTTTCTTTCACGAGGCAGGGTCCTCCATTGTGGCCGAGCCTGCGTCCATTGTGGCGGTTCCACGAAGGACCGGAGGAAGCGGGAACCCGAGCGCTCCAGGCTTTCCGGCGGATCTCCCACGGAAATGACATCAATCAGGGGTTCATTAGCTCTGAGAAATAACGAGCGGGGCCGTGAAGCGGAATCTTTATGACTTTAAGATGAGTTTTTAATAATTAGGATAAACCTGCGTAATTTGTACTTTCGGTCGTGAAATATATATATATATATATTTTTTTTTTTATTCGTCCCGGCTTTACAATTACGCGTAATTGTTCACCTTTTTTTTTTATGGCAGCTCATATATTAAATGTAGACCGCGGCGTCGGGTTGTATCCGGGGTTCGCGGGTGACGCTCGACGCCGAAAAGCGCATAACCGCCCAGTGGTGAGCGAGTGCATTTTTCATGTCTTTGTTAATCAGCTCGACAGGAACCGATAGTTATGTGCACAAAAGTCCCACGTTTTCACCCACTTACAACGGAGGCCGGCAGCAAATCTGAATGAGAGCGGAGTGAATGAACTCGAAATTATCGCCGGCAGCGGGAACGGGGAGGAAACTCGCATCGGTTCGGGCTCGAAACGGACTGCCGGGCGATCTCGGGAAAGCTCCGCGTTCGATTTCGGGGGGGGGGGGGCAGGAGACCGGTGCGACCTGGAAGAGAGATTGATCGGTGCACGGCCGAGGAGGAGGACCCGAACGCGGGAAGATGATTCGGACGAGAATTCGTAAGATAACCATAAAATTGGTTTTTGACACCATTAGAAGAACCGAGCACCTACGAGGATCAGGTACTGCAACTTCTTGTTACCTTCTTCTGCTAAAGACAACTCCTTCCAAGTAATATTACACTGTGTGTCAAGATAGTCAAAATATAAATCACAAATACAGGTAGCACTTTACTTCACAAATTCTAAGATAAACCAGAGTTCCAACCTTTTCCTTTTCGGGATTTTTAAAATTACATTTCAAGTTATATTCTTCGTGCATCTGAGTTATAGCTCCTGGAATTAATTTTTTTTCTTCCACGATTAATTCTGCTTCGGAGTTTTTTTTTTTTTTTTTATTTTCCTTTTTATTTTAAAATGGAAATTTAACCTTCCGCCCGACGCTCTGCTTCGAAACGTTTGTGGATTCGGACCGGGATGCTGCTTTTCGGGTGGAAATTCGAAAATCGCGACGCGTAAACGATGCCCGCGATGCGAACCTTTGCAGAGTTGCTTCTCGAAAGTTGCCAACTTTGCCTTCGAAAGTGTTTCGAAGCAATTTTTTTTTTTCTTTTTTCTCTCTTAACTCTACGGCGAAGATCAACGTTTATCGCTTTCCGAATGCGAGAAGGGGAAGATGCCGAAATTTTCGGGTTGCCTCGCCGCCCGAGCGACCTGCACAAGTTCGTATCTCCCCGCATGGCTCGCCAAGGCGGGGGGGCTCTCTCTCTCTCTCTCTCTCTCGTCCGCCTTCGACAAAAAGAACGAGCCCCGAGGTGGGAGGAAACGAACAGATGGGACTGTGCGCCGGCATCATCGATCTTGCGGCACTTGATGTGCTCGGAGAAGTCCCGAAGAAGCGAATGATTGATGGCGCGCTTTAATTCATCGGGGGGACCGTCACGGGAATGTTCCCGTTCGGGTTTTAAACGTTTGGTTTTCGCTCCCCCCCTCCGCCCCCCCCCCCCGGGGGAAAAGTTGGTGATCGAGCTGCGGAAGTTAAAGCGCTTCGCGACTCCGGTGCCGGATCCGCAGAGGCAAGCATTCGGCACTTCAGTGAGACACCAGAAGAGCCGGCGCCGTAACCGGAAGTTGCACTTGGCGAAAAGGCATTGTAGATAAAAGTTATCTCTTCGAGCGTCAAACCCACTGCCGTCCTCGGCAACACGGAAGCGAATTGTTTCATATCCGCCACGAACCGGAAAGACGTGGCATTTACGGTCTTTCACGGGCTTCACTGATACCTGATGCCGAGTTCATATTTCATTCCAGGTTTGAAGAAACCAAAATTAGACACCATCGCCTTCGCTTCCCTCATCCAATTCTTTGTTATTTAAATTTCTTGGCGAGGGGTTGAAGCAGGGGAGGATTCAAAAAGGAAGTGTGCACCGTGTTCTCTATGTGTTTTTGTTTCCTGTGAATGAATTGGAATAAAAGGTCACGGAACAAAGAATCCTCAGTATTACACCGAGTGCGGATGATAGACTTATAACCTGACAGTTTTCTTTTTGTTGAATCGCGCAGGTACACCCACTTCCAACAGTGATTTACTTCGAAAAGCCATTGTTCCGAATCCGCGACGCCCGCGTGTCTGCCGAAGAATTTCTCGACCTCGAACGTTTAAGAGAGATTCCGGGCCAAGAGCGGAGAACCGCCCGGCGAAAAGGACGCCCGTCACATTTGCACAGAATTTGATTCGGTGGCTCCGGGACGTTCCAGACAAGGCCTTCCCAATGAGTCCGGCATCACGGAGGAACTTGGCTGGAAATGCGGTTTGGCAGAAGCAGAAACATCGATACAATCTCAGTTCGAACCGGACCTAAGCGAGGCTCTCGGTTCCGACCGAACAAATCCGGATTTTTTTTAAAATCCGACGCTTTTATGCAAGGACATGCTTCTATTGCGCGCATGCCTTCGGCATCCTCCTTTGCCCATCAAAAAACCTGGGTCGCTGTCGTCGGGAATCCCGCTCTTTCGCGTCTGTGGCATCAACGTCCGCGCGGCGAGATTCTTTTGCCGCCATCCCTTTGGAAATCCCATCGGCGGCCTCGCGGCTGAAGCGCCGGAACAACCGGGGATTCCTCCGGAAAGCCGGAAAATGCGGCCGGAGCGCATTCACGCACTCTGCCACGCTGCTCAGTTTAATTACCTTTCGGGCCACTCTTTCACGGGTTCAACACGAACCGATAACGATCTGAAATAACGAAGATTGTTTACTTTAGATTAAATAACAGAGAGACTGTTCAGGTGTGCACAAATGGCAGGGAAAGGGAGATGCAGGTAAGCCCTGAGCTTACGCATCAATGGAACTGTGCTAGGTCCTTGGAAAGGACGTAAAACGTTTCCATTAACTTTTTTATGGTCTGGACGTGCAGTTTTCCGTGTTGACCGGTGTCATGCGACACGCCATTCATCAGCACAAGCGCTGCACATGCATGACAGCATTCTGTTATTCGTTTATTGCTTTTTTTTTTTTTCCGCATTTCATTTTATCGCTGCCTCTTCGCGAGACGTGGAAACGCTGCACCGGGCCTTCGAAAACCCTCGAAAAGGTTGGAGTTCCGCCCGTTTCCCTTTTCGCCGCCGCGACGCGGACGGAGAATTACATCGAAGTTGAGCAACGGTCCCCGGCTCGATGGTGGAGAGAAAACCCGAACCGATTTCACGTGGCATTTTTGAATATTTCATTGGCTCCCGCTGTTGAGCAGAGCCGCGGAAAATTCGAAAACTCTCCCGGATCGATCGTCGTCTTTCGCAGATGATTCTCCAGAGAGCAAATCATCCCTCCCGAGACTGAAGTCAGAATAATTAACGAGAAAAAAAAACCACCCTCTAGTCAAAACAAATTCATTTACGGATTCGGAGCAATTTTTACCACAAGACACGGTCGAATCGAAGCCGCGAAAGAACCAAACGGTCGTTCAACAGAACGCCGAGGAAGGTCCTTTGTAAGTGAAGGAGACCGATCGCGGAGGGAGGGACCGTAAGAAGACGGAGGCTCTGCTCGGGAACCGACCGCCGAGGAACTTTTCCAAATCTTCAAGCGGTCGACGAAAGGTGCAACTATCGGAGACTCAAGATTTCAAAACAGCAGCTGCAACACGAAACGCTCCTTAAGAAAAAAAGGAAAAGGCAAAAAATTCCCGCCAAAAATCTTCTTTTCAAATTTTCGCCTTTGTCGAGCGAACGATTCATCGAAACTGTGTCAATTTACCAAATGTTGATGCTCAGGTACGCGGCTCCTTCCGTCCGTAAACAACCTCGACGATCGCTCAGGTACCAGGAACCTTTTTCTCCTCCGTCCCCTCGCCTGCGAACCCGCATTGTCGGGTATTATCCACGCGGCTGCTTCAAATACGAAATTCCGACCATGATTTCCGAAGGATCCAGCCGTAAACCCATTCGTTGCGGTCAACTTTGGAAGGAAGAGGACACGAAATCAATTAAGGTAACCCCTCGAATGCACCAGATCCTGGTGCACTTCCTGAAAGGACGCGCCACAAAAATAAGCAGGAAGTAAACAGGGCTTCGTGCAAGGGCGGAAATGCATTCGGTTTTCGGAGCCGACAAACATCTCGGATCCGTCATTCGTGAGCTCCTATCTCAAAACACTAATTTTAAATGTGTCTGTCAAACATTGTCTTCCGGTTTCAAATCCCATCCCATTCGATTTCCTGCGCTCTCGCGGGCCGCGAATGAGGAACGTAAGTTTGATCTAACCGGAAAACGAACACCACAGCAAGCAACGCATCCCAGAACGCGGTCAAATCGCCCCCCCGCCGCTGCAGCCACGTGTAAAAGAAAGAAAATGCAAAATTTACACGCCCGCCCGAATTAAATAATTTTTCGATTAATATAACGTTAAACCCGATTTACCTCCTGCATACAAATCATCTATCTTGGGTTTTCTTCTACCTGTCATGTGAGCCAAATTGCAGGGCTACCAACCGAGGGGTGTCAAACACAAGGTTCCAACAAGGCTTTGCACCGTCTTACCCACCGAAAGGAATCAAGGGTGCAGAACTTTCTTCTTAATCAAAAACAACCTTTAAACAAATAATCGTTCTTTATTTATTCATCCCATATTTTTATATATATAAAAAATATATATATATAAAAACTTAAAAGGTTATCTTCTTGACTTTGTATCTTTTCCATTTTTACAAGTTTTTATACATATTTGCAATGCCTTTTAAAACTTATTACAAGTTTTTTTGTTTACATAAAATCTATCCAATGTTTTCTTTTATCTTCCAATCATGTACATACTTTTTCAGGTGAATATTACATTTAGAAAAAATTCATCTTATTTTTTCGTAAAAAGAAAACATTTGAAAAAAATGCAGAAGCGAAAGAAAACCAAACGAAAAATTTACATACCTAAAAAACATACAATTTACTTATTTATTTTATTCATTTATTTAAATTATATTTCATGTTTTTTAAAAAATTTTTTTTACAAGTAAATATATTGAGATCAATTAAAAAATCACAGGTGTTATTTAAATAAATTAAGAGAAATATTGAATATTAAACTTCGTTTTTTAGATATTTAGTAAAATGTAATTTTTTTTGCTTCCATGAATTGAATATTTTATTTCATAATATTTTCATGATACGGAAATAATTGATTTGTACTTAGAATGATAATCCATACCTTGTATAACGTTTGAGATCATCTTTGACTCAGGCAAAGAACAAAGAAATGAAAAAGTTATCGAAATTTTAATGTCTTTCAACATGACAATAATTTTTCATGTATAAATGCATATACATTTACATAAATGTATACATATACATATATATATATATACACACTAATATACATGTATCTATAAGATATTTTGAAAACTTTAAAAAGAGTAATTTTACTAATTTTTTTTTGTGTCAGTAGGATACAATAAATAATCTACAGTTATAATGGAGAAAGAAAATTAGAAATAATAATAATAATAATAATAATAATAATAATAATAATAATAATAATAAATTTTTTATTTCAGAACATAAAAACATCGATATTTGACAACAATTTCATATATTTTGTCCTTGCTTTGTTCCTCGCTCACTATAAATCATGTTTCTATCATTCTGCCTGAGATCGCATTATTCCGGATCATTTTATGTAATGATGTCTTTGTACTTTTTTTAAAAAAAATGTTTTAATGAAAAAAAGAATTTCGTAAACATAAAAAATAAGATCTTTGGATGTTTCGGATAAAAGTACTCTTCGAAAGGTTTTTTTATTCTAAACCTTAAACAAGACTTGTCTCGACCAACATTAATTCTCCTTACGGTTTACTCAAGTTACGAAAATTATAAAGCTTACTGTCAAATGCAGTACTTTATATAATAATAGTAATAATAATAGTAACGATGATGATGATGATTATAATGATAATAATGATAGTAATAACAATGATGATACAAACACGTCAAAATTTACGACGATAGATAAGTCCTGAGCAGTTCAAATGGATCGGATTGTAATATAAAAAGTTTCTTGACGTGGGTGGCCACCGAAATTTCAATGACATGAAAATGATTCAGATTTTGCAAAGGAGATAGATGCAGTGAAGGATCACCATCATGCTCGTAATATTATCTGCTGGAGAACAAAATAAGTTTCAGAAATGGGACAATGAATATTACGGATAAAAAAAGAACGGGGATTAGTATCAAAAACGACGCGAGATATAGTATTTAAACTGAAGAAAAAGGAAGAAATTTAAGATCTGGAAATATCTTGGTCCATATGAAAATCATTTCTTTAGAGAAACTCAAAGTTTTTAAACAAAAGTAAATGTTCAAAATTTCAGATGCAGACATTCCTGTTGTAACTTTAGCAGCTTTCAAAAAAAATTAAATTTTGAATTTTGCACTATGGAGCACGACTCGATGAATCATTTAGAATAACATTTCTAAAATCAGATCAGTCTCGTTCCAAAATTTGAATCAATATATAAAAGGAAATGTATCTACGCAAAATCTTGCGTACATGAAATACAGGTAAATTTGATGCTACAGAAAAATAACTGTATTCATTTACAGTCTTTACGTCTATACAACTAATATTTGATAAAGATATAGAAAGTATTGCGGAGCAAATCGCATCCGTGTTAAGGATTTAAGAATGATAACGAATATAAATAATAGTTCACGCTTTCTCAATAACAATTATTCAAACCACATTACCTATCACTTGCAAAATGTAAAAACCATCAGCAATGGAAATTTTAGAGAGAAATAAAGTTAAAAATAAAAGACATAGCGAACACAAAAAAAAAATAAAAATTTTGAAGGTGGAAAAAGCGAGACCATCTCATGAAAGTTTTACATGTCGATGAAAAGCGATTTTCTTTAAATAAAAAAAAATTGCAAACATTTCAAAAGCTATCCGAGACACTTCGTTGGAATCATACGACTATTGGATTAACTGAACTCAGAAAATATCAATCCCGAAAATGTATAATCAAAGGTCTATCGAAAAAAGACGATATAGATATATATATATATACAACTTTCACAAGTATCAGTCACAATTACAAAGAGAACGCACGAAAAATCGGAAGTATTCGACATAAATCAGAAAAATATGTAAAAATTCAGAGTTCGAATAGCAAGACGAAACAGCCAGAAGTCAAGGAAATTTAAAATTATCTATTAATCATTTTGTAATAATCACAGCCGTTATTTTGCAGAATGTATAAAGACAACTCAAGTAGCAATAGAGTGGAAGAATGTAAAAAAGTATGGTAAAAGAATTTAAAGATGATGAAATAACAACAGACCGAGTCGCCCTGAAATGGAACAATAAAGTTAAAGAAAATGCTTAAAAAGCTTCCTAGACTGGGATTGAAAAGCCGTTCAACTTACTTTTAGCTTGGTTATCGAAGGCATTAAACTTCTTCAAAATTAGAAACTTACTAGTAAAATTTGTAAAAGTAAAAAAAAAAAAAAATTAAGTTCCAAAATTCATAAATTCAAACAATAATCAAACATCAGTGGGATAATCTTGGGAGACTTCTCTTTAGTACCAACCGGCATCCCTTTAATATTTCGGACGAGACTATAAATAAATTCAAAAATGCCGAAATTAAAGGAGTCACAAAATATTATATTAGAAAACACTGGGCTCATATTTGCAAATTCTTACCAAAATACAATCGTTAAAACAAAAAAAGTCAATATTTCTATAAGCAAGTTCCTTCGATTTTCCAAGCTATCTATAATTATTAAATAATTATTAATAATAATAATATTAATAACAACAGTAATTGTTATTATTATTATGATAACTGAGATCATACAAGGTTATGCTTGGGACAGGTAATGGAACTTTCGTTGAAGATATTTTATACACATGTAGACCTGAAATATATTATATTTTAATAAAAAATAAAGAAAAGAGGACGAAGAAGGAAGTAGCCAGAAAATATAGCGTAATAAACATAAAAATAAATGAATTATGATGATTAATTCGTGATGTTAAATATATGCATGTAATTTAAAAAAATATATCTATGAAGGAAAATAATTAGTTGCAATTGTGGTTAGAATATTAAAAAGGAAATTTTTTCATGTTTTAAAAAGATGGAATTTTTGATTTTAATATCCAACAAGTGGTATATTATAAATCAGTCCGCTTTTATGTAACTTATATTCATCGTTCTCTCAAAAAATGTTGGAGCACTGCATTTGCAAGTGAAGGCCTAACATTTTATCTTCAGAAATAATACTACATGTTGGCACATTATAAAATTACATTAATAAACCTTTCGTAAGATGTCGTTTATCTCAACAATTTTGTGTATCTTTTATTTACGGAAAAATTTTTGTTCTGCAATAAGCACTTCGAATATTATTAATTATTGAAGTCGAATATTTAACCTGCTCCTCGTTATGAAAAAAAAGAAAAAAAAATGTATTTACATTATTATAATATAAACCACATACCATAAATATTGTTAAGATTTTCGTTAAAAATGTACTTCCGCAGCGTGAAAAACTTCAAATTTTGCTGTTATAATTCGTTTAAGAAATTTTAAGGAAAATGTCCGTGGTTGCACACCTTTGTTGCTTTGTTAAAATGCTTAAATGTCAATCTCAAAGCAGATGCATGAAGATCAATGTTAGCGGCATGTTAGGATCCATCAAATAATGTAACACACGGCAGACCTTTCAACTGGGCCTTAGGAGCAAAATGAATCTTTGATTCATTTAACTTGTTTATTGCCATTAAAAAATAAATTCCCACCTTCCTGTCTTGAATTTTGTATAAGAATCATTTTGAAATGACAATTTAAATGTTAATTATTTACGTGCTTTTTCTGCGATGAAGAAGTACATTTTTAATCGGAAGCCTTATTCATAAATAAATTAACTTAAGTCCATATCAGTGATGAATTTAAAATAACGGGTAAAAATACAAAAAAATTCAGTTCTTTTAAAAATCTGCAGATAAATAGTTAACTGATGAAAACAGTCAGGTTTATCATTTCATTTTAAAAGTCACATATAAATTGTCTGATTTTATATCTATTTTTACTCGTTAAGAAATTTTTTTTTGTTTTCTTACAAATTGAGTTTAAGAATGTCAAATAGCATAATTTTCCATTAATCCTTTCACTCTTATTCTTATTTCACTTACTAATATCATTACTATATAGTGTTATTATTATTATTTTATTATTAAATTATTTTTTTTATTATTACCATCATTATCAATATATTGTTTTTAAATTATTATTTTTATTAACATTATCATCATAAGTGAAAATTTTTTTCGCAGTTCACTTATGCATTTTATTATTGAAAATGAACTCAAATGTAAAATTATTAGCTGCTATTGTCATTATTATTATTGCTGTTATTACGATTACTCCCATTATCATTGGTATTGCTATCTACATTAAAAAAAAACTATTTATAGGATATTTAATATCTCGTCATTTTACATAATCGGATTACTTTTTGAGGTCAGTTCAATCCAGCTTTTAAAGCGTGAGAAGATTTCTGCTTCAATGACATCACGTAGTAGAACCCTCAATGCAATCATTCTAATGACCCTTCTTGTATTTTTTATAGGCCAATGGCGAACCTCACAGATAGCGTAAACAACATTACAAAGAGGAGTTTTCGTAACCTGTATGACAAGAACAAAAATTTTTTTGGACAAACAAGACTAATCGGTCCGGCCACTGATACTAGATGTGAAGATTATACGCATAGAAATGTAATGCTTATTAAAAAGAATAATAAATGAACCAAATTATATGAAAAATGATGGAACATATATATATATATATATATAATATATGTATTACAACTACGAATATATTAACTGGGATTTATGGAAAAAAAAAATTTCTTTACTTATAAACATCCGATATATCTGCTGCCGAAAGGAAAAATAATATTGTTGAAGAATTTCATCCCTAATGCCCCTACATAAAAATATTAATAGCTTATATCTAAGAACTATTTTCATGGAAACTGCAGTTACGGATATAACACAGATCAAACAGTTAACATTATGGACACCAATGAAAAAATTTGCATAGAAAACCTCCAAATGTCTTCTATCGTAAAGCAATTTCCATTGTGATAATCCTAGGCAATCCTTACGCTAGATTAAATCACAACTATCTCCTAACCTAGACACGCTGTCCTAACATCCAAATCCTTATTTACAAATTTTTCTATCTCAAAATAATTTGCCCCTTTATAAATAAACTGTGGTGATCATGGAATAACATGCTATTTTGCTATTTAGAAAATTTTTCCATTAAACGTTGTTGAATAAACAATTTTTGAACATTCTGTCTGTCGCTTAGCTTGACAGAATGCAGCTATTATCCACCATTTAATAATATACCTGTAACTTTTTAAGCTATTAAAACTAATGAAATATTGTCCATTTCAATCAATATTTTTGAATAAAAAGCTGCCTTAGCACTATTTTGATTTAACTAAGTCATTAAATTCTTATAAAATTAAGATTCGTCCCGTTCTCGCGTATAAATTATAAGGTTTTAAAATAAAAATGTGATACATTAAATTCATTTGAATCTTACATAACTTTGTGGTCAAAACAAGCCACTTTACTGTAATTTTAATGTATAGAATTGTAGAAACCTTCTACTTATAAACCATAATTTGTAAATTAAGTGTTCTTTGCAATTTGTTTAGGCATTGGCAACCAGTATTTGCCGAAAAGACAAATCAGCAATTTTATTTTACGGTTTTTGTTTGAATGAAAATTGAAAAACACCGATGAAAAAATAACTTTTTTAGATTATTTACATGGAAAAAAGATTAATGCAGTTCTTTCATTCATATGCAAAAAGGATCCGAAAAGACTTGGCAGTAAAGACAAGAGTGAAAGACAGTTATTCTGTTTACTTTGTGATATATTACAAAAGATAAAAAATAAAAAAAAATCATAGAGCACTTTGTCTAATAAACAATAGAGGACTTCTTGGGTGATGAAAAGTTTTTATCATCTGCTTATCAAGCAAACATAATTATGTAAATAGAAACGCAATCATGAAAATAGCGTGGCCTAGTAAGAGTTTGAAATATTACATTTTCCAAGTTCCTAATATAATGCTTAGTATCAAATAATATTTTTGAACTGTAAGAAAAAAAAAATCGAAATTTCTCCCTAGAACTTAAATTTTACTATGGTTCATTTTAAAAATATCACAAAATAGCTTTCAATATGACAATAAAAATAAATTAAATATTGTGTCTCAATATGAAAATTTAAAATGAATCAGCGAACTCTCCCAAGTCAAAGACAATTTGATTGTTAGTTTATTAAGAAAGCTTAATATTAAGATATTAAATTCTTTTGAAAGTTTAATTGAGACATTCATTCCGAGACGGTAAAGCAAGTTCTTAGATAAAAGATTAATTTTTCTGACTGAAATCACATCATCGTAAAAATATTTGTTGTTACTGGTATATGTATATTCGGATCAACAGACTAATATTGCATTAAGTAAAAGATGAATAATTTGGTTCTTACAGTCTTGCAATAGAAATTTCTCGATTTTATAAAATTTTAATAGGTTTTAAGCGTTTGAATTATATATAACACATTTTTTGAGTTAAACTTTTTTTTTAGGAATAAACTAAGGTTTTAATTCTGCGCAATAATGCACACATTTCGTAAAATATATTATGAAGAATTAATGAAATATATCAGATGAAAATAAGTGTGCAATTCGCAAAATTTGACACGAAATTCCGGAAATTATGGAAAAAAAAAACCGAACCGGATCTAATAGTGTGTACATTTATATATATATATTTTTAAATATAATAATATATATATTTTATAAGTAAGAATCACAAATAATAGATACTAATATATGCTCTAAGGCAACTTTTCAGTCTTACAATCAAGAAGAACAGATAGAAGATCATCCGAAAAATTCACAAAACCCAGAAAAACCAAGAAATATAGCAATAGACACTGATATCTAACACGCAGATGAAATAGGAATTATTTCGCTAACATAAAAAAACAGTTCACGATGCAGAGGTTACTAATATCACGCAACTTACAGTGAGGGTCATGCAAATGGATACTAAACAATGCAAAAACACAAACGCACGAAAAGAATTGGATTAAATGCGATAAAGCACATAATAAGCAACCGACAATGAAACAACATAAAATAGGTCTAAAAGAAAAAAACACTAAAGTGAACCCTTGCAAAGGGACAAATGATCTTCATAACAAACTGAAAGCAATTCATAACTAAGATTTGAAAACCTTTGCAGTAAAGATGGATAATGATTATAATACAGCTTATGTTTCTGATCAAAACTCATTATTGTTAATAATAGTAGTAGTAGTAATAATAATAATAATAATAATAATAACACCAATATTAATGGCAGTAATAACAATAGCAAGTACGGCTTTTATCTTCATTAGAATTCTTCCTTTTTAGAACGTAAAACGTTTGAAATTTATTTGTTAGTAATAATAAAATAATAATAACCATTACTTAAGAAGTTGAATTTCATTCTTGAAAAATTGTTCATCGGATTCTACAATCGTGAAATACAAAATAATAAAAGTCAAAATTTCAGAAATTATTTTTTCATTATCAACAAACGTCAAATAAGCAAATGAGATTTTTGATTGTCTCTTGTATTAGTGACCTAAATTAGGACGCAAGAAGTGGGAAATGATGGGTTGGATCATGCACTTCAATAAAATCATTTTCCTCCCGGAAGTTTTTTTAAGTTTTGAAATTTTCCGTTTTTAGATCGTTCCGCTTGTAATACGCTTCAGTGCAAAATTTGTGTGTCAATAGCGTTTAATTTAAAATCTGGCAACAAAGTTTATTTTTAACGCAGCAAACTTAAGTCCGTCTAAGAGCTTTGAATTTGTTTACGAAAGCTATTATTTTGTCTGCTAATCATTCTAATATAATAACACATATGAAAGCCGAATCGAGAAAAGTAATATTTAATAAGTCAGGAATTTAAATTTTATAGTACTACAACGGCCTGCGTTTTTTGATAGCTAATGACAAACATTAAAATGAATATGAAGTTTTACATTGATGAAAAAGCTATTGTTTTTTTTTTATTAGAACGCGATGATTCAACAATAAAATGCAACATTCTTTTTTAAACTATAACAAATATTTATAATAAAATAAAATTCCTATTATTAAAATTAGATAATATATATCTATAATTTTTGTTTTGTAAATAAACTCTGGAGATCTCTCTGTGAGTGTTTTTTTTTTTCTATCCCATTAAATTATCTACAACACGAATTGCAAGACCAGATTCCAAAATGAGGTACACAGCTGATATTTCTCGTTCGACATAGAGGTTTTGTGTTTCAATTTTAATGTTAAGATTATAACTGCATACTCCCGGGAAAACCGGCAATGTAATTCAGCTTAGCTTTCTTCTATATAGTTGAAGGGGCACTTAACTAGATCGAGTTCTCGTTTTCTTAGGTGCTGATTCATCATTATTTACTGAAGATTTCGCCGAGCTCATATTCATCCTTTTTGTTGGTTTCATGAAATCTGTAATTAAATAAATGATACAAATTAAAATTTCGGCATCGTATTTTTATCATTTTCTTTTTCTCTGGGTAAACACATCAAACACTTCCAATCGCGAATGGGCGAATAATTACGTCATTAAAGCGTCGTGCAATCAAAAAGAAAAATATTTTCGGCTGAAATTTTATTCGACCGAAGCTTCACGTGCCATTTTACTTTACATTAAGAAAAAAAAAAAATACATATAATAATATTCTAATACATTATATATTAAGACCGTAATTTTTCTCCAAAGGGTAAAATTACGGTAGCCAATAAAAAAAAAAATAGTTAAAGGTCGCAAGGTTCCGTGTTTATAAAGCTGCAACCAGACACTAAGTAATCCTAAATCTTCGAGAATTATTAACATAATAATAATAAGCATCTACTGTTACGTAATGTATTAAATGACCTTAGTATGTTATTCAATTTATAAGTAAGTAGAACACCTAGGTAGACAGGTAAGGTCTTAGAACAAAAAAACATGCTTCGACGTTAAATCTTTCAAGCCTAAAGACAGTTTTATGGCGTATGTAAATCCAGCAATGAATTTTCGTTCCGTAAAATCTTCGATTCCATTAAAAAACTATTTTAAATGCTTCGGGTGAATAATATGAGGAATTTTCTTATCCCCCTTCACGGAGATAATATCATTTTGTCACACAGTGTGGAGCGCACGGTCAAAGGAAATTACCGGGAGTGGAAAGGAAAGACGTGAAAAATGTGAAGTCGTGATTATTTGATATCATTAAGGCATTATTTCCTTCACCACGGTGAATTTCCAATAAAAGATCGTGATGTTCGCGTCTAGGAAAGGCGCATTATCGAAAATTGGATTCCCCGTAATTTCGTGAATATAAAAAAATATTCTTCCCCGAAAAAAAAAAAAGAAAAAGAAAGAAAAAATAACACAATTCGACATGCCTTCGTGCTTTCGTATTAACTTTGCTTCACGTAAAACGAATTTTTGTGCCTCGCGCGTCGAAGCCCGAAGCGGTCGTCAGCGCGAACGCTTCCCCCGCGAACCGTGCCAATCGACGTTCTCGCCTTCCCCGTTCCCGTTCGAACGGGAAACTCTTCAACCCTTGTTACGAAAAAGAAAAATTACACATTGGAGAATATTCGAGTCACTCCCACTCAGATGGGCGTCCGCCACTCCTCAACCAATTAACATTTCCAGCTTCTACCAAGTAGTAAGACCGTTGATTCTGCTAAATATATAAGGAGAAGTCAATTGAATGGTTCGATACTTGTTTGAAGAAATTACAGATATTGTTTGGGTAGGATGTACAGAGGTTATACCTTTTAAAAAAACGAGTGGGTCTTTAAAAAAGTTTAAAGTCTTTCAGTCAATACAAAAAAAGGAGTGGTCATTATACTCATATCAAGAAAAAAAAAAAAGTATTTATTTAGTACTTTAAATTAAGTTGATATTTAATATGAACTGCTAAGTTAAGTATTATGTTCCTGTAGAAATCTTACAACGTGCCCAGAGTTTAAAAGCCCATTATGCACTTCCCCCTCCACCTTCTTGTGTAAAACTGCCTTCGAGTAATGAATTTGAGAGCAGTGGACTATATACTGTACACAACATTTGAATGTTTCTGCTACGATTACCTTATCTGTACGAACAGGGTAAAAAAATTCTGTTCTTGTAAAATGTAAATTACATCTTCCACACTACCAAAAGAAAAATCGTGTTCATAAGTTTAAAACATAAAACGGAATATTTAATGAATCAGACTTAAATGGGTGGTGGAAGAGAAACCTGATACAGAAATTAAATTTGTACAAGCAAATTTAACAACTTACGACGAACTGCAGCGATCTCGATGAACAGTCACATTAACGGGATAGCTGAGCGATAGTTTGGGGGAGCAATCAAAGGCAGAATGCGACACGAGCCCGAGAGAAATAAGTTTCGAGCGTTGTACACGGTTGAAGAATTCAAGAATGACATTTCGTACTTAAAGAATTATTAACAAATAAATTTCCCCGGCACGTTTAAACACAAAACATTTAAAACAAAGTAAAATTTGAGAAGAGTTGCGGGGCAGAATTTCAGCGCACTAATCCAGCTCGATGACTTGGTCATATTACTTATTTTACACCTAGGAGATAACACAGTGGCTCACCTTGATGCCGTCCGTTCACCTCTTCCATTCCATTCCAAAATAGTACAATTCTAACACAATATTATTGCTTAAAATACAACAAGAAAATTAATCCTTCCCATAAAAAAAAAAAAAAAAAAAAAAAATGCATAAATTTTATGCCGCCAAACCCCCGGAGAAACGAACATCAACATCAAGTTGCACTCCCAATGATTTTTTTTTTGTTGCCTTTCTAGTAGTAAATACCGTATTAAGGGCACTCCGAGCCGAAACTAAAGCATAACATTTTTTTTGGACTGGAAAATTTCCTAACCTCCGGTGGCAATTAATAACAACCAACCATAATAAAGTTTTCTACCTGGCTCATTAAAACCTGTGGAAAACTGGAACAAGAATAACTGGTGTTTGATAAAACCAGTAGCCGGTAACGCGATTCAAACGTTCCTCTCCGCGTTTTTATGCGGGTATCCGGCGTCGCTTTTTCCCGGAGGGTGTCCGAACTCTTACAAAAAAAAAAAAAGAAACATTGAAAGCAGCTCTTTTCAGTTCCGAGTCCGTCAGCAACTCGGAAAACCAGATTACTGCGTCGGAATAACTCGTTTGTGCAGATACGATGCGTATGCAAAAAGAGATAACTCATTTCCGGGTCACTTTTCCATTAATCTTCGCGCTCGATCACCAAAGGCCAATGGACTGCGCATCTGGTCTTTCGCATGCGTCCCGTCGACGGGGGGAAAACCGTCCGCGGCGCTTTGCCGCGAAGCGCGGTTGCGTCAAAACGCCGCTGCCAACGGCCGAAAAGAAACTGCTTGAAAAAAAACACGAAGGCGGCTCGGGTGTCGCAAAGGAGCATTAAAAAAAAAAAAAAAAAAAAATAATGCGTACTCCTTGGACGCGTCTGCGATGGAACGAAGCCGCTGGGATAATGTGAAAGGCCGAAAACGACACGCTCGGCTTTTGCTATCCGCCTGGCCTCGCATCCCTTCTGTTTTTTTATTTATTTTTTTTTTTTTCCAAGCGAACAGACCAGTCGACGACGAACAAAGTTTTCATAGCAAAATTACATTTGAGACGAGGCATCACTAGGCGAACGCGAATATCAAGTTTTTATGTCCACGTCCTCGCAGACAAGTGCAATATATCTTGCGTTCGACCATAGAGAGTTTCATGTAACCCAACCCGTTGGCGTCAGTAGCATCAGCTTAAGTCGAACCGAATCCGCCATGCTAAATGCAAGCCGAGCGGCATTATTTAAAAAAAAAAAAATTACATCCCGATTTCCACAATAAAAACGTACAACACATCTCTTATCAAATGCTCAACTTTGTACTCCGCCATTTTCAATTTATGCTACAATCCGTTCTTGAAACAATTTCAAGCAATTAGCGATTTTTTAAAAGATGGCCGATATCCGATTTATTTATTTATTTTTTTCTCTTAAAAACATTTCTCCGCATCTTAAGAATTAAAAAAAAAAAAAAAAAAAAATCCGTTTTCGAACGAGATTCGACAGCGGTTTTTATTTCGCGCCTCGGCGATTTCCGATTACTCGAAATATGTGTGCGGTAAAAAGCATCTTTTTTTCCCGGGGAGGCATCTTCCCTTCTCCCCCGAGGAAAATTACGATTTTCGCCCGGGAAAGGTACGGCGAGAAACATTTCGAAGGATTCGCACGCGTTAAAATGCAAAATTCTGCCTCGAATTCCAAGCGCTCGGGCCGCGCCCCCGAAAAGGTTGTCGACCGTTGCGAGCTTCGACAGAGCATTCGGATGAACCCCGCCGGATACACGAAATTCAACCGGTTAATAATAATCTCGTTATGTGTTAAAATCATTTTTATTAAAAGGATATCGCCTTTAACAATGAATGCGTGTATTTTACGATCGTTTAAAAAAACATTCACACAAGTTCATACATCAACCCTTAACTGCAATTATCAATTACGAAACTAATATAAAGCGATAATACGGATATAAATTTTTTCCATTAACGGAGGGTAGATAACTGGAAAAGTATCGCCACTTATATCCGCCAGCTACTATTATATGAGTTACGCTGTGAAACTGGTTTAAAGCGCCGTAAAAAAAAAAAAAAAAAAAAAAAAAAAAACTGCATTTTAAATTTTTACGATTTATTTTCTGTTTTCTGAAGTTTCGCTCTAAAGTGCCGGAAAAGGTTTCGAAACCTTTTTCGAAACTTTCATCAACGTGGAATTAAAAAAAAAAACAAAATCTTTTTTTTTTCCTTCTGAAAAAAGAAAACACTCCGGTTAAGTGAGCATTGTCAATGACACGGTACACAAAGAGACATTCCGAAAATGAATACAAACCATTTTATCAGTCACCTCGTGTACGCGTATCGTGACCTTGATGATGAAATTTAAACAAACCTCTAGTTCCAAGAACTTCAATTTTGTCACGTTTCTTTTTCTAGTTTCATCTCAGAATGTTGATAGACTCCCGACGCTCGGCAACCATTTTAGAAATTTGCGGCAAAATAAAAAAAAAAAAAAGCGGCAAACTCGCGCCGGCCCGCGAAATTTTCGACGCGAACGGGCGTTTTCTCTCGCGGTCGAAGCGTAAGATTTCCGACCAAATAAATTTGGGGGGAGGGGGGGGGGGGAAAAAAAAAAACGTTTCCGCATGTACGGCAACGGCCTGGTTCGCATGACTGATCCGACGATGAATTGAACGCTTTACATCGGCAGTACCTAACATGCACTTCTCTGGTGGTGAATTGGTGCAGGCTGGCAAGAGGTGAATTATGGTGGAGATTACCATTCCGTCATCTCGACTACCGGTGTTGATCGCTAAACCCCCGGTTAAGCACTATACAAACACAGGACCAAATCCCGAAGCTGAGTTCTGTTCTTTCCGTATCCGACACCACGATTTTACGTTAATAAAACCTGATTGGGACACACTGTAAGTACATGCAAACGGTTAACCGTTGATATCGACTGAAACCTATAAATGACCAAAAATTTGCCAGATGAAGGTCAATAGCGGATGGCGCAAGTCAATATCAAGGAAACTATCGAAATACGACAGTGCATTTAATAAAACGCTGCCTGCCGCTTTTACTGTTCGATACCGTGACCCATTAAAAAAAAAAAAAAAATCTCCGAAAACCGCAGGTGAATGATGAGACTCGCTATGTTGCAGCTTTCGCGATGCACTTTGTCCGCACGATTGCCAACCTAATTTTCGACGAATTGTTCGAATCCTTTTTAAGAGACCGAAACGAAAGAAAAAGAATATATTCCGAACAGTAAATGAGAAACAATTTCTGAATGCTAAATCCGGAAGGCATTGACAAATACAATTTTATAACGGAATATGCTCCATATTTCACCGTCGGAAGTAGAGCAAAAATTTTATTTAATGATGCACAACAATTTGTGAATATAAATATTCAAATAATTCTATTCAAATATTCTAACTCATCAAGATCTGTTAACCTTCGTAATTACACATCATTCTTATAAGATTGTATGATAACGTCAATCTGAATTAGTGCACAAGTTAATATTTGGACCTCTCCTATTAAACTTCGCATTCAAAAAAAAAATATCGTTCCCATTGTGCAAATTAAAATATTTCTGAACTTAAAAATTTATGTTTAAAAAATATAAATGAGAACCTGATGAAAATGATATTCTTCCGGAAAAATTATTTGAATGTTTTATTCATTTTATTGTTATTGAACATTATTGAATTACAAAATCTGAAAATTACATTATTGAATGTATTTTATTCATTCAAATCATTATTAATAATTTATTTTTCTAATAACAAATAAAAAGAATTGTCCTTTGAAAATGGCAGATTCAAACAAGAGTCGTTCCAAAGTTCGATAATGAAAAATTTACTTTTTCGGGGAATGCTTGACTGATTGAAATTAATTTATGGAATTTTTGCACTTTTACAATTTCTGATACCGAAAATAGGCACAATTAAAATGTTAGTTTACCGTTAAACATGCGACAAGAAAAATGTAATGGGAAAAACCGTGAGGAGAAACTTACAAATTGATTCGCGAAATGTTTCGAACGTGGAATCATCACGTTTTGGACTTTTCAAATATTTTTAAACGTAACAAAGTAATCATGTTTGCTCTACATTGTTTTTCAATGGAGCTCGAGTCAAGTGTCAAAGCACATCCTTTTTAAAACGTATAAACCTAAGCGTTCCATAAAGATGAAAATAAATTTTTACGAGTAAATAAAAGGTATATTTACCAGTGATCATCGATTGTTTATTGCACTGCTTAATGGTACTGGAAGAGCTAGATGGAAAATTGTGCGCCTCGCCCTCGTCGGCGGCGACATCTTTCCCCGCGATATCCGCGTGTAAATGCAAGTACTCGCATCCCTGCAAGTCGTAAGCCTTCGGGATTTCCTCCGTCGCCGCGAATTTCACCCACTTGTAGCCGCTCTCGTCCGACGACGGCCGTGGTTTCCCGGTTTTGAAGTCGAAATTCCATTTTTTCGAGGCCTTCTCTTGGAGCGCCTCGAGCTCCTTCTCCGCGAAAATCTTCGCCTCCGCATGATCGACGGGTCCGAAAAGCTTTCTCTTTGCCCGCTCGACCGACGCATAGTCTCGCGGCGACTGCCTCCCGCTGCCACTAAAATCGAAGTGACCGCCCCGCTTCCCAGACATAACATAGGGATTAAAAACACGGGTAGACATACTGTCTAAAAGCCTGTACCGGGAAATGTTCTTGGTTTCTCAACTCGCACAAAATTCACACGGAAATAATAGAAAGCTTCGGACGTTTTGAAATTTCTTCAGAGTAACGCATAAAATAAATGACAGTCAAACGCCATTTACAGAGAATGAACGCGGAGAACAGCACTATTCAAAGAACGAAAGCCGCGGTTCCGTTTCGCACAGTTGAAAATATGAAAATGCATCAATAAACCCGAGTTTTAATTTGTATGTTATCTCCTCAGCATCACTGAAAACTTCACACTCCACGTATCCACAACCCGACCGAAGTAGCCGCTGCAAGTCTCTACGAAACTAAAGCCAAGCCTAACCGTTGAAAAATTCCCCTCAATTCCCCACCATGCATCATTTAGAGAATTTCAAATCCATTGTACGGTTTTTTGTAACGTACTTTTTACCTTTCAGTGTGTAAACTGCTTCTTAAGGTAAACATAGAAATTACATTCAAACAAATTAAAAGAACGTAAAAAGATCCGGATTTGCTATTGAATTGCGTCAGATTCGTCATCATCTCAGACTACCGTTGCCGACTTTTTAAAATAACATCGTTTCTAAATTTAGTTCTCGCGAATGCAAAGCCTCCATCTTACGATTCTAGTTTAATGTGTTGCATTCAATTATCATAATGTCAAAGGAAACAAAATTTAACAGGGTCGGAACACTCTCGTAGTAAAAAAAAAAAAAAAAAAAAATTTTGATTGATCTTCAAGGAAAATGCAAATTCTAATTTCAAACTAGAATTTGGAATGTCTCTTAAACACCTCCATACGGCATGAAACCGTTAAGTGTCGCTGATTTATTCAACATTATCTCGATAAAATATCTCATAACCACGGATTTTAAATTATATTTACATAATTAAGATGAGATACATTGCATAAATAAAATAAACAGACTTTATTTTTACATTACGCTACGTTCGGTTTCGAAACTTCATACTTCCAAGAGCAAAATGGCTGTCGGCTTGCCGATGATAAAAACAGTTTCCAACATTTGGAACAAACACGAAAAACTGTTTTCTCCACAACTGAAATTTAGCTTCAACTATTTCATCTATTTAAGCAGCGGGTTTCATTGCCCTTACCAAGAAGTGAATGGTGAAACTTGATTCGAGATATTCGCAATTAACGAGAAAAGGCTTCTGTCCTCGCACGTCGACATGGGATATCGATTACAGTTGGGAATTTCCGGTTACATTGTTAACTTCCATGCCGTGAATTGCCACTTGAGTCACGGCCCTTTCTTTTGTATAATTTGAAACCGGTGGAGATAATCCTTTGACAGTTTGGGGTGCGGTTCGACGGAGCAGAGTGCGCCGACGACGCGCGGACATCGTGAGCGTAAGCGGGAGCATGCGCAGAGCTTAAAACAGTCGGAGAGGGCAGATTTTCCGATCGCGAATAAGCAAAACCGAAGCTCGGCAACATCCTCCCGCGACTGCGAGTATCGAAAACCGTTCCGGTTCCGGCGGTCGATTCGAGCCCGATTTTCCGAGCGGCGGAAGCGGGGAAATTATCGAACGGCAAAATTTCTAAACTTTTCAATCAGTTTCGTTTGTCCGATCCGGGAAAAACTGCAATCGCGGTCAGCGCTCGCTCCCCACACCGACGACTCCGGGATCTCGGTTGTGTTTCGACGGTTTCACTGTCCGCGAACGCTAGGTACTGGGAGCGGCAGACGAGGAGGCTGCGAAAACCGTCAGCGAGACACTTTTCGCAAAAACCGAATCGCGGTTTTTTTTTTTTTTTTTTTTTTTTTTTTTTTTTTTTTTTACGCGCCAGGTTCAAATTCGGATGTTGAGCATCCGAAAGTTGTTACGCGAGCCGTGCGGGATCGAATGCGCATTCCGGAACGTTCGATTTGCTCGGCCCCAGGCACCGGGCCGGTTATTAAGAAGCTTTCATCGGGTTTCTCATGGGGGTGGAAAAGTTTCATAAACTGCCGCATTCCTTTCAAGTGTTAATAAAGTCGGATGCAAAGGGAAGATTACCGTGGTCGAAACTTTACAAATAGCGTTAGAGGTTATAGCCGTCTTTATAGCGACCTTTACTCGTATCCGATTCCATCTGCAACAGTGGGAGACCGTGGCACGTATAAGTGGAGGAGATGGCACATCACAAAAGATGGGAAATTAGATAATTTATGTGGAAGTATAAAAAAAAAGTTTGGTTTTAATGCCTTTCGTTTGCCATAAAAGGATCCTGTAGCCAAAGGTTCTTTCCTTCGGGTACCAGAACTATTAATTAATAAAAAGTTCATAGAAAAACGATAAAATTCAAAATCCGTCTTGTTGTCTGATCCCCATGTCAAAATTTATAGTTACACAAGGAACCCTATCGGATTTCGGGGTCACTTGGGTAAATTAATCATCATCCCCCATCTCTTGCTGGCTTTCAATTCCATCCTTCCCGAACCGCCGTCTCTGTTCCGCGTATTTTGTGCCCCAGTGCTGCGAGGGTGCGGAAGCTGCCGGGGCGATCGCGAATGAAGTCGGACAGCGGCACCGAGCGTCACCCCTCTCGGCGGGGACGGCCGAAGCGTTCGATTTGGACCTGCGGCAAAAATCAAATGCGAATCGCCAGTCGCCGCGGAGCCTTTTCCGGAACGGGGGAAAACCGCGCGGCAATCGCTTCGATTGCTCGTTCGAGATTTTCGCGCGTCGCACAGTTGCCTTCCCGTTCGGGTCCTTTCCTGGGAAGGGTTGCGCGAGCCGCCCCCTTTCCGGGATGCGTGAGCGAGCTTCCGCCGGCGTCCGGCGCTCCGCGGCCGTCCTCGGGTGACGAACCATTGTTTCGGGCGTTGGAAGAGGAATGGGATCGGCCTGAGGTCACGGACCCGTGGAATCGGAGAGACGAAAACTATCACTTCGACAAACACACAACCGCAATGCATGTAACGTCACCGTTTAAATGCGGCCGAAGTGAAGTAACGCGGCACGCGACGCGCTGGCTCCCGTCGGTGCCGCTCTGCGTGCCGTCTCTTTATTTTACTCGCGACTCCTGTTTTCCCTCCATCATCACCACTACTCGCATGTAAATCCCTACCATTTTGGAGTAGGAGTAAAAACGGTTTGGGATTTAAAAAAGTTTGTAATTTATAAGAAAGAATCGGATTCGCTCTGACGCCGGATGGAGACGCGCTCGTTCTAACGTTGCGGCGGGGCTCACCGTAGTAAGGACGAACCTCGCGCTGGGCGCCTTCGGCTGGCGTCCATCTTCTTCCGATTAGTGCCACGGCTTGGGTTTTCAGCGCCTCGCGGACGAATTCGTAACTATTTTATGGCCTATATTCCGATGTGACACAACCGAAACAAAGGCTGCCACGCAACCAAAGCGAAACAAACGATGCGGGTAACAATATAAACAGATGTAAATTTGTCCTCGCACAGCGTCAACTTTTCGGAGGCGAAAGTGGCTTTATCAACGATTAAGTTGTAAATTCGACGACGGTCGCGAATTTCATTCCGCCGCGTCTTTTTCCGCTTTCGCTTCCGGCAGACGTTTCGGGAGCGCTGGCGGACCTGCCCCCGGATGCGTCGCGACGCACGCATCGCCTCGATGCGGCGCCCCGGCGGGCCGCCACCCTCCGACGCGAATTTGGCCTCTGCGCGACCGAACAACCCAAATCGCGTTGTCATCGCTTTCAAATCCCGAACGTAATTAACTGATTCCTCCTCGATTCGCGATTCGAAAAAATCCGACGTCAAACGAAGTGCGATCACTGATTTTTACACGTCAGTCAAAGCGGATGTTAAATCCCGGTGGATCACGCACTTCCGCCCGGAGAAAAACGTTTTCCTCTGCGTCGCGGCCTCGTTTCACAGCAAATCCGCTTTTGACATTTGAAATCCGCGGCGATGGACGGGCTTAAGTTTGAAATTCGATCCGGAAGTAAGGGAGCGGAAGGCCTTTCGAATGTGTCGCGCGTCGCGACGGTTTCGCCGCAATTCGAACCTGTCGAAACCTAAATTTACCTAATTCTTCTTCCTCCGAACTCGGAAACCGTTACGAACATCGTTCTTTGTTTTGCTTTCGGTCGGTTTTGTCGGCCAGGCGCAGCACTCGGCGAATTCTTCGTCATTGCCAGAGAGAACGGAGCAATCGAATGAAAAACGAGAAATCTTTGAAGTGAAGTTTTCCATTATTGTTGCGACCACCTTATAAAGATCTATTTAACATAATTTAAACGTTGTCTGCCTTTTTTGAAATCTCTATTTGCATTGCATGGGCCCGTACACATATTTATTACGTGACTCGACAGTCGCGTTGGCTTCGACTTTTTCCCGTTCCCGAGGCCGTCAGCAGCTGCGAAATTTTTGGGGTGGCGGACAAAAATTTCTATTTAAAATCTTCCCGGTTACTTATGGAAACCCCCAGTAATTATGTGAATAATTTCATTCGGTTTAAAATAACTGATAATCACTATCGTCTTCTGCTCTACGCCCTTTAATCTTAACGGCTTCTTCTACTGTAAATATTTGTACTTTAAGAATGAGTTCAACTGAGAGAAAAAAATTTGTTTACTCCCATTATATTTGTTTATGAACTTCTGTTGAAAAACTTGGAAATTGCCTCCGTACCTTAAAAATTTTTCTCTCCATTTTCGCCGGTCCATCTGATGCGACGGATGCTGGAGGGGCTCGTCCCGCGGATCTCGGCCCGCGGTTCCGCGACGCGAATAAATTGTCATCTCACACAAACGGATCGCTCGTCCCTTACATTTTTATTGTGACGAAAATTTCAGATTCAATTAAAATGCTTCTCGATTGCCGCAAGTTCATGGGAAGGCAGCGTGCAGCTTGAATTGAGTGCCACTTAAACGATCCCGGCATTATGTCGGGAAACATATCATCGCAACCGTCGAAATAATTATTATTATGTATTTATTGCATATATAAAACGTCTCTCCCGCCATTGATAACGAATAACAATTTGTTTTTCAGTGACAAAATTCTTTTTTTTTTTTTTTTTTTTTCTCCTTCTCATTTTTCGTGATCGTTCCGCGCTGCCGCTGCAGACTTCAAAATTAGCTTTCAGAGCGATTTTCGAGCGCCATGCTGAATATGCCGCGGGGGAGCTCCGGTTCAGTAGCGGCGCGGACGGATTAAATTGTTCTGTTTACGTGCAGCAAACGGACGTTCGTCACACCGCTGAGTTCCCAGACGCTCCAAAGCCGGCGGCGGTACCTGCCGGCGGAGGGGGAGCCAAGCCGAAAAGACTCCCGCAAATAAATTTCCGGGATCGGGGAGCGGGGCGTCATTTTCTGGGACGTCTCCTCGACCCGACTGCATCGTCTCGTTGCTCCGGCAGGACGGGGATGGTACAAGCGAAGACCCACGAAGGGTGCCGGTTAAAAAAAGCCAAAACAAATCGGGTGACGGATGGGGCAACGGGGCCCTTTACCCCCGCATCCAGCTCCAGATGCAAACAGATGCAGGAGATCTCGACTTGGTTTGGGGGCTCAGGCAGACTTAGACTTGCACAAAGTAAAGGCACGTGTTTCTAATATAACAGATTCGTCTGTGAGGGATCTTGTGGATCCCAGTTTTAAATCACTGCAACGACCACAAACGTTTTTCTTTGGGTGGATTTTACATCGTTTGCAACGCCTCGCGTCTTGGATCGACAGCGTATGCGAAATAAATGCGGCTTCACTTCCGTTTTCGCGATTTCGATATACGTTACGGCATCCGCTTCGAACGCCTTTTTTTTTTTTTTTTATATATTTCATTGCCGGGGATTGGATTTATTTTTGAACGCCTGCGACGACACGGTCGAGGAACCGAAGTGAAATTCTGCAGTCTGGCGTCCGGCATCCCGGTCGCATCTAAAATTACGTGAGGCCCTCCCCGTTCCGTTCAGCATCGGCCGAACGGCTTCGTCTTCGTCTTCTTCTTCTTCTTCTTCTTTCCGCGGGGAATTTGTACCCTGCTTCCGTACAGAAACGCGCGGATTGAGAAAATTTATTTCGCCTTTAAGATCAACACGACACATTCTTCGGTCGGGTGTAACTTTGCATGACTGATTTATTTTGAAACAGAGCTCTCCAGATGTTCTTTGCCACTTTCGATTTATGTTACTTTTTTTTTTCTGAAACTGTTTATATGAGCAGCATGTGGGGACGAGGGCCCCGATCGATCTCTTAAAGCGAGGAATTCGGGCTCGGGAAACTTGGGTTTTGATTTCGGAACAATGGCCTTTTCCGGTTTCTGTCTTTGTGGTTGGCGGCACCCGATTTTCGGGTCCGTAACGACGCCGTGTAAGACGTTGACTTCCATTAGAGGGGCACGGGTTGAAATTTATGATCCAGAAAGATTTGAATGATGAATTGGCCGGATAAAATAATGTATATATATATATATATATACGTGCATGAATGGAACTGCGCCTCGTGAAATGAATCAAGTCTTATTCATGCTCCCTGCCCCAAATGATGGATCCCTCCAAATCGGATTTAAACTCATACCACGGCCATATTCATCCAGGACTGGTTTCCGCTTCCGCTTCGTGAGGGGAGTGATATGTTGGCTTGTGCTCTCATCCAAAAAAAAAAAAAAAAAAAGTAAAAGAAAAGTGAGTCAATCGAAACTTAGAAAACCTGTTCATAATACATCACCATTACCGTTTCATTTCGCAATATCCCAGAGTTAAAACTTCTCGAGGCGAATCCAAGGAACCTTTTTTTAAAGGATCGATGACCTGGGTCCGACAATGTTAAATGAAACTTTTAAATTACTTCCTGGCAGCGATTTCCGTCAATTATCCCCGTTTCCTCCCATCTTTATTTCCATATAATAATTATCCAATTCGATTTTATTAAATCTGCCGTCGCAGCCCATCAGCGCCGTTCGTGCTTCAACCCTTGGGCTTCGGTCAGACGGTGCTTACCGTAAGCGATGCAGCAACATCAACCGGTGAAAATTTATCTATTCGCCGAAGACGGAGCGCATCGAAGCGCCAGATTCGCGCAGAATTTTTCAGCTCGAAGCGTGCCCCGCGCTGACGCCGAGGTAAATCGTGGTGAAAATTCCGGAGTGTTTTCATTTTTATTTTTATTTTTTTTTTTCCTTCCCGAAATCCGCCGGATCGGATCGGAGCGATTTTGGAAAATCCTCCGACGTCGGACATCGACGGAGCGAAAAATCATGTTCCACGGCAAGCTCATCGAAACGAAAATTACCTTTCCACGGGTGGAAAGCATGAAACTTACAATTTGGGCGCATACTAGTTGCAGTAATTAATGGGTGGAGATAGGAAGGCAGCCAATGATGATCAACATCGGGTTGCGCAGTCGAGGAGTGGGAACAGGCCGTCAGTCCGCGATATGGTTTGAATGGTTGCATGCGAGCCACAATCTTGATTCCGAGCAGTTTTCCCGTGGATTTTTAACCGCAAAACGCAATATCGCATTCGCCATCGGGGAAACCGACCGAATCCGTAAGTACACATTTGCAGCCGATAATTCGTCAAGACGGTCGAAGGGAAACCGCCCGGGGAAGTCCGCCCTGGCGTCCGGAGGCTTAAAAACGCGGAAAGACGCCCGAAGATCGCCGACGCGCCGCGAAGGATCGAAGGCTGTGGCGGAGGAAGATCGATCGGTTGGGTTTGCGAAATCCCCGTTCGGGGGCGCTGCCGCCGAACTTGACCCGGGGGTCGCCCCGATTCCGGCGGTCGCGCCCCCACCCGCGAGAAAGCCGACCGGTCGAGGGCGATTTCGACCGGGAGCAGACGGAAAAGCAGCTCCCGGTCGGTGCGGCGGAAACCACCCGAGTGCAATCTGGGGCAGCACCGAGGTATTAGTCACGGGTGCTATGCAAAGTTCTCGTTTATCGCCCTTTATTGCGTTTTTCGCCGCGGCGATAAAGCGATTAAGTCGGGAGGGGAAGAGCGAGTGGAAACGGGGAAAATTTCCGGGACGGACGCTGCTCCGAGGGCGGCGTCCGCCGTTTGCCGCCGGGGTGCGATCCCGGGATGGGGCCGAGCGGCAAATTGGCAACCGTTCGGATCACGCCACCCACGGAAGTCACCATTGCGGACCGAGCGCACAAACGGTTGAAGGAAAATTTTCCCACCGCGCATGCGCTAAAGTTAATGCCACGGGAAAACGCGCATCTTTCCTACGCCGAATTCCTCGGCTTCGAAATCGGTCGCTTCGACGTAAGAAAGTCGATAATTTTCGCTGCTTTCCCGCAAAAGAAAAAAAAAAAAAAAAAAAACAACAACGCGACTTATCATCGGCCGAACGCCCGGCGAGCATTCGCCGCCGCAAATCGATCCGCGCGCGAATTGCTGAAACCCAGGTGAAACACGTAAAACGAGCGAAATTGACGCACCGAAATCCGAACGGAGCTTCGATTGCGAAATTTTAAAATTTTGAAGCTGAGGAAATTGATGCGCGCCACTTCCGGAGAGCCCGCAGAATCCGATCGCAGACTGCAACATTGCGGCGCAGCCAAATTTCCAAAGCCATCAGGAAGTGCATGCGAAACAGTGCATGTAATATTTTTAATGACAGCAAATCAAGGAATTCCATCAAATAATCCAAACGGTGTCGGCTTTCATGTCAACGTAACTTTACACGAATCGGAAGTCATTTTTAAGTACAGGCCGATACTCAAGAAAAAAATACTGATTAAAAACGGTGTATGTATACAGTCAGGATGTGAAAGTTTTATATTACAATGTTAATGAAAAGGAAAACGCTTAACGTGGGTTTCGCATAAAAAGATACAAAGCTCGAACGCTGCGATTCCTGAAGAGTGGACTGAAACGTTCTTCGGGTGCTTTGCTTTTCGGGCAGCGTCAGCAATCAAATTTCATTTGGAAGACGTCGAGCGAGCCGCGGCGCGATTTTCTGGCGTCGGATCGCGATTCGGCAATTACTTTTTCAGAGGAAATAAAAATCGAACGGAGCCTCCCTTCGGTGCGGAACCTTCGGCGTTGCGCCAGCGGAAACGTCGCGACTCAGGCAGCGCGGAAATGTAGTTCATTGCCGAATGCCTTCCCGACACGCGGAAAAAAACAAATTTTTTTGCCAGTCAGAGAGCGATTGTTTTCGGCCTTTGGCGAAATCTCCCGTAGCGGACCGGAAAGCGAACGCGCGCCACCTCCTCGTAAGAGAAGAAAATCCTTCGGATGCCTTTTTTTTTTTTTTTTTTGCAGGTTTCCGCTTCCCGCGGAAGGGGATCGTTATCGGAAGCCCGCGAACATTTGCTTTTTCGGCAAACGGCGGGCCGGGCAGAAGGGCCCCCACCTTGTCGGAATCTCCCCACGCGGGGCCCCAAAGAGGCGCGCACAATGGTGGTGCGCTCGCCTCCCGCGCCATTTTCACATCTCCTCACGTGAAACGTTCTAATTATGAAAGTTTTCGCACGAAAGCCGTTAAAAAAAAAAAAAATCGATGCGATCGTTCCCGAGTTTACGGCTTTAATGGATAGCGCACACGCGTTAATGAATGGTAACAAGGTTTGCGGGCAAACAATCGGACCTGTTCTTTTGCACGGTTTCCGGTGGCCTCTCTTCCGAAAGCCCGACGTGGAAGAAGGTGGATTGCGTCTCGGGGAAGTTGTCCGGTCCAAAACCGCGAGCTGCTCCAGTTCTCGGTGTTGACGTCGGTCAAGTGTCCGGGCAGCTGGGAGCTTCGCGAGGGGGTTTCTAGTTTGGGGCGGAAGCGGAAGCTTTCGGAACTTGATTTTCGGCGTTTGGCGCAGAAGAAAAAAGCAACGAGGAGCGCTGCATCGGCGGGGCCCCGGCTGCCTTCCCCGCCGCGCACGCGGAGCTGTTGGGCAAGTATTGATTTTGACGCGCCGACGCCCGGCATGCGCACTGCTCCCAAAGGCCGGGCGCATGTCTTCGTCGACGGGGCCCGGCCCCGACACGGAGAGCGCCGCGCAGTGCAGCAGCCAAATGCAGTTGTGCGAATAATTTTCTTTTCTCTTCTTCTGTACATTTTCCACTGTGACGGCAGAACGGGAACTGCGGCGGTTTGCTTCGCACCTTTGTTCGGAGGTTAGATTTCTTTTTCCTTTTTTTTCTTGCTCTCGACGGAAATTGACGCTTCGGGATCGGCCGCGTCCAAGCTGCGGAGTCGCATGGCTTCGCTCCGAGGACCGGGGTTACCCTGTTCGACATTTTTGCCCTTGGAATTATTTTTGGTTTTATGGCCGTACAATTATTCACCGCATTAATCAAACATAGTATTTGATTGGTATTACGTCTGGTCGGTAATGAGAGCTTAGGCGATGAAGAATTTACTGATTTCATGCTGCGCTCCGCACTGTGGTTGTACATTCGGGGCAACTAATGCTCGGTTGTGTCCCGAGTGAACTTCTTCGACGGTCTCACGATGGGTTGCAACCCGTTATTAGGTTAATTTCGATGCCAGGCATGCTTCCCGTTCGCCTCACCACGAATCAATTAATTTTTGGTGAACTTCTGGATAATTTAAGGGAAGGAATTCGTTGCTTTCCCACCTCCTTCGGAGAGCCACGATCAACATTCAAGAGCGCTTCCTCGGTGGACGCACGAGAATAGAAAATGGACAACTTCCGACGTGAATCACGGTCACTGTTGCCACGATCGCAGCAAGTTCCCTTTTAAGGTGCTCAGATGACGCTTGACGTACAAAATGTTCGGGCATTCGCTGCCAGCCCAACTTGCGGTCGAACCTCCCTCATGGCCGACATCCACCGCAATTACCTCAACTCTCTAATGGCATTTTGGTTGAATTTTTAAGAGAGAGAGAAGCAATCACGACGTTTGCCTCCAGCCAGACCGGAGCTGGGAAACCTGGATTCCATAATAACCATAACATCATCTTAATCAAGAGTACCGAATCACGTATGGAACTAAACCACGTTATTTCCGAGCGAGGAGCTACGGGACACATCTTCAGCCCTTGTCTCGGTCCACGATTCCCACTGCCGACGATCCACGCGGAAAGTTCCGGATTGTGTTGCACACAACGATCTTGCATCGCTCGAATTCGGTGCGTTGCCGCGATGGGAAAAGCTTGGCATGGGTCTGATAAATGTGAGGATTGATAGAGGGTGGCGAGGAAAGAAAAAGAGGGTTAACTACCCCAAATGAAAAAGTTGGGCCGTTAGACCGTTGGCGTCTGGGGTTTTTGGCGTTTAGGTTAGGATTTAGAGAATATTCTCATGCAATATTCGATGGCTGTCCGGTTTCGTAGTCGCATGCGGTGCCTTTTACAAAGAAATATCTGATCTAATAAATCAGTTGCTGTTTGCGTCTGCACATCATCATCACAAGAATATTAACCCGGGGAATAATCGTTTCAGCTCGCCTTAAAAGCCCATCCTTAAAATTCAAGGTTTCACGTGTTTTTTTTTTTTTTTTTTTTTTTTTTTTTTACTCCTTCTTTCGGCATCATTAGGACCAATGCTCGGACGCGAAATTTTCTCAAATTAGGTACGTTCTGACCTTCAATGCGCCTGTACATTTTCAGTTTTAGCAAAGTTTCACGTTTGGGATTTTATTCTTTTTCCTCTCCGCTCCTCAATGTTTCAACTCCCGAAGCCTTCTCCGGCCTCCATCCCCCGAGGTGAAAAATCGCAATTAATTCCCCATTTGCCGGGCTTGCGATCGCCCCAAGGGCTCAGCCTCGTCCGGTCGGGCCGCTGGTGGCGCAGCGCAAGTCGGATTCGCGAACTGAAAACCGAGGTTGGCCATAGACGCGGGTTTGTCGGACGCGGGGGAAAGGATTCGCCTCCGACATTGAAAGTGGCAGCAGAAGCGGGGCGTTCACGTGGAAAAATTTCAAGTTGATGATAATTTTTTTTTGAAAATGGCAAATTGCAAGAAACTTACGTGAAAAGTCCTTCTTTATTATTGACCCCCTTTGAAATTCCAATACGGTTGACTTGTAGAAAGAATATATATATATATAATACATCTACGCTGCTTTTAATTATGCAGTTTCCAAGGCGAATTTCCAAAAATGAATGACTTCTGTCAATAGCCTGATACCGCAAAAGTATAACAGCGATTTATTTATATTTAGTATTATGCAGTTCTTATGAAATAACACCTCGTACGATATATAAATATATAGTAATAATAATAATAATAATAATAATAATAATAATAATAATAATAATAATAATAATAAAAAGCTTAAGCAAGTCACGTTTTATTGTCACGTTTACCCGCAGCAAGCTATGAAAAAGTTTATTAACGAAAAAAAAATTATTTATTCGTACCAAACACTGAAATTTTCCTGTTCTCCAAGCGTTTGCAGTTTTCAAGTTATACTGGAAAAAGTTTACCCATGGATGTCGTACAGAATTATTACATGTGCGTGAATATCTGATAATCTGAAAATAGTAAAAAAAAAAAAAAAAAAAAAAAATATTAAATCTCGGTTCTCTTTTTTTGACTACGTCTTCGTAAATTGTTTCAAAAAATTATTTGGGGCTCGTTCAGGAATTTAGAATTGAAACGAGTGAGAATTGCGAACCATAATCAATACATTTCGACTTTCTGCACATAAAATGAGGTTACGTTTGCGAATACTTTTTTAGTTTACGCAGTGAGTTTCTCGGTTTTCGATCGGTGTCGAAATTTTCGTGTCGACATTTTTCACGTCGAGCTTAAGGCCTCGTCGGTAACTTCGTCTTCGGATACGACTTAACAGACTTTTGGGAGATATAGATGTATTGAAGACCGAAAGAATTACTCCTTTACATGTTGTACAGGAATGAGTTGCATATTTGGGAGTTTTTTTTGAACGAGTCAGGACAATTTTGCATGCCAAAGTAGAAAAAAAAAAAAAAAGAAAAAAGAAAAAGAAAATTTTTTCTTCTGTCAGAGAGGATTTGTGTACTAATGAATCTGTACGTTTCCGCGTGCGTATTTCGCACGATCTTGCTTCTGTTCGGGAAGTTCGGAAAGCCTTCTTCGTCTTTTCACGTTTCCCCCTCCGCTCCGTCTTTTCGTCGTCTGCCATTATTTTCCCACCGCCTTCCCGAAGCCGCAGGCTTCGGATCCGTTTCCTTGCACAATGCGAAATGAATGAATGACTTCTGCGTGAACCTTATGAGCTGCCCGAGTGAACGCGTCCTTGTGGCCGGTTTCGGTTCACCTGCCTTGTGTGAAGTGGTCTCTCCATGAGCGACTCCTCTGCCTGCCTACGAGTTCTCGGCTCTCGCTCCGGCCGCGAACCACACTCTCGACGAGAAACCGCAAAAAGAGCTCCGGAAGCCGAATCGCCGACTGCTCGTGAGAGGACAAACACCGCATTTGGAAGGGCTGTCGCTGTTCTTGTCGCCAAAGGTAGTCACCCGATGGCAACCGACATGTCGCAGGGTCGAAAGCGCGATGGCTACCGAATTGATTTTTCTGCTCCGGATTTTCTGCACAGAATTCGCAGATGCAAACGGGTTAAAAAAGGAAGTTTTGCGGACGAAGATCGCTTTCAGTTTATCCGTATTGGCGGATGAAATGGTAATTGTTTAAATTTTCATTCGGTATAACGCGTAAATTATCCGAAAGCCGCACCCGCTGCCGGAAATAAGACGTGCGAAAGCTTTCCTCGCTCGTGGAAAACTTCTCTCGTTCGGCGGACCGGAACGTATCCTATCCCGGAGCCGATTTCTTTCCAACAGCAATTCTGGCTTGCCGAAATGCTGTGTTCGTGCGGTTAAGTCGATCCGGAATCGTGCCGCCTCATCTCCTGCACCTTTGCCTGCATTTCTGTTCTTTTCACCTCCTGACTTTGCGCCTTGTTTTGGCGTTTTGACATGGCCGTCAAATGTTCTGCCTTTTTCTTTCTTCTCAGCGTTTGGTGCCAGTAACTTATCTGTCGGAGAATTAGATTTTCGTGAAACCCGTTGATTTTTCCGCCCGCACCTACGGATATTTAGAGAGATTTGTTGGCAGAAAGAAAAAAAATAAATTTGTCGCGTGGGTACATCGGTTGATGTCATGTAATATTATACCGAAATCGATTATAAAGAAAGAATTCTCAATGCTCCGTGGGCTTTATTCAGGTAATTTTCCTTTCCAGCACCGCACTAAAAATTCATTTCATGCGAAGCAGCATTGAACGATATTACCATATTATAAAACAAAAATAAAAATGTAGAATATTCCGGTATTTGATTTTTTTAATGGCGTATTTCATGCAGTCAATTTTAAGATTTTCCTACGATAATAAATACGTACAACACATGGACAAATTTCCATCTAATTCCTAATCACTAATAATGTACCTTGGCTTTATTAGTATATTATTGCGTCCTCAAATGTTGTGTAATGAATATTTTAATCTAACTTATTACCTCTCTATTATTTATCAATTAAATTATTACATTTTTAACAGATAGCGGCGTACTTTTTTTTTTTTTTTAATTAATTTGTGTTAATATTTTGATTAAGCCGCAATATAATGTAGTAAAAATGTTTACAACGTACGTACAGTTAAAAAAATTTACATTTGCGTTTATTTCTGCCACGTTTAATGTTATGAAATTTTTGAAAGTGGCATTTAGGGATTTCATCATTATTACGATGCCTCGTTAAAATACCATTATGTTCCAAATGAATTTTCATTACTTAGTTTTCTAATATTTTTCGCTTTGAAGGAATTTGAGAAATTTTATTTTATTTGTTCACCGAGCAGAAAATGCTTGAGTATCATCGTTTGGATGATGGACAAATAGACACCGAAGGTTCATTAGCAGGCGAGAGATGAAAATTTCGGTTGCCGCCACGAAGAAAGAAGCCTCGTTATTAGTGACAAACACTTATTGTGCGAATATTAGAAGTTTTTCACTATTATACCTTTGGCACAAGGTGCTGCACAAATATAAAGGATTTCGACGGAAGCCGTTAAAAGCGTATCACAAAGGAAACCGGAACCTCTGCCGGGGTATTGGTCGGGATGTAAATAAAGGCGACGGCATTTCAATTAATTTCGTATTGTGGGCGTCCACTTGGGAGGTCCATCCTCGAGATACGGCATTGATCTTCGAAGGCTTAACGTCATCGTGGCATTAGATTTGGCCATCTCGGTCGTTTTATGAATTACAATTGCACCGATGCATGACTCCGGGCGAGGTCCGTTGACTCAAACCGCTCCCAAAATTGTCATCAAATGAAATCAGTTTCGATTCTCATTTTCAGATGGCGGAGAAGAATCGCCCCAAGCCGAAGGTGTGCAGGAACCTGATGCTCGAATTTGCAGAAATGGAAGAGGACGAAGAAGAAAATAGTCGGCAGAGCCTTCGAGAGGAACAGCGCCGCAGCGCGGTTTTCGAAAATGAAATCAATGTAGGTTTAAACCAAGATAACGTGACATTTAAACATGTATATAAAATATATGCAGTAACCAGTAGTCGGGCATCTCATAATTTGGGAAATACTCAAAATCGTAGATACTATTTAAGTTAAATAATTTATATATATATTATTACTTGTGCTAGCTTAATTGGAAATTTCATGCAAAGTTTTTATTTGTTGCGGTAAAATTTGAAAATTCCAATTTTATCGATACGCGAAATGTTAATTATTATTGTACGGTTAATATTAACGGAAAAAATTTCATGGTGACAATTTCAAAATTTTCTCATAATTGAAATTTTTTACAGTCAGTTAATTTAGCAGGCTGCACAAATAAAAAAATATGTTTACACAATAATAAAATCATTTAAATGGTAAAAGATATAAGGGACGTTGCCTGTTATTTTCAAATAACATTATTCATTCAACGTGACACCACGGGGCGAAATTGTTTTGAGAAACTTCTCCTTTCAGAAGCTGCTTTCAACCAGTCTCAGTTCGAAAATCCAGAAGTGGAACTACGATTTCGTGAACGACACCCCCCTGGAGGGCGACTGGAAGTGGAATTTCGACTCGAACGGCGAGAGACGTCGGGAAAAAGGCGACTCCGAGGAAGGCCCGCCAAGAAGCCCCCGAAGTGAGTGAGACGCCGGAGGATGGACGCCAAAATCGCTGCCAGTGCTCGTTTTTCGGCTATTTTTGGGCGGGCGAAGGCACCGGGGGCCGCATCCGCAGCCGGATCCGAGAACGATGGATGAAGCCGCGAAAAAAGATGGTTCAAAACGAGAATTGGATGCTTTCATCTGACGCACGGACTACCGCAGGGGGCGTGATGTGCAATAATTGGACGTAGCATTGGGGGTTGCATTTAAGACCGCTTCCATTTGGGGTGGAATCTTTTTATGGACGAAAAGAGCCCGGAGCCTTTTCTCTTCGTGGACTTTTTAATTCGAGAATGGGCAAGTTGCAAATCCACAATGTGCGGTTGCGACGCATATAAAATGGAGAACTTCTCTCTTTTTCTGTACATACGAAAAAGTGATTTAGGTCCGAATCTAAATATTTATATCCGTCAGCGTTAAGACTATAAATTAATACTGTAAAAGTAAGACTGATATTTTCGCACGTTTCCGCACCGGTAGATAACTATTTGAGCATAATTATTTATTAATTTATAATCCATACTCTCTAGTCCTTCATCATGTAATGTGATATACCTATATATATGTGCGCCTAACTTGTATTATATTATCTGTAAGCTCTTTTGCATATATGATGCAAAACCATAACAGCTATTACCAAATTAATAAAATATTAAATAATTCAACGAAGAAATTAATTTTATTATTATTTTATAAATAATAGAAAAATTAATGTTTTTAAAAATGTGTTTTTAGCCATGTTCGTTACAGCTAAATTTTCTGCATTTGCCGCGTTAGTTTCTTTCAAAGAATTCGACTGGCAGATAAATTCAGTCAGATTTTTTTTCTTGTCCTTTTTCGTCGAAGGCATTAAGTTTGAATAAAGTGTCAGCGATGTCGCTTCGGATAGAGAAAGCTGAAAAAGAAGTGTAACGTTCTGCTGCGGAGGGGATTCTCACCTTTTAAAAAGGTGAGAATTTCCAACTGACCATAAAGGATAATTACTATGGTAGCCTATGTGTGAAAATGTTTTCCAACGATTCTCACAGACGGGTTAAATCGCAGGAAATGTCAAAATCAGTGCCGCCGGAAGGCGCCGAAGCGTCAAACGTCTCCTCCCCTGGGGAAAAACCCCTGCACACGACCGAAAACTCCACCGTTAGGGCGACGCGACGGAGATCGAAGATTTTTCATTGTAAATCTTTGGAAGGCGCCGTCACCATCTTTCCGGAAGCCGGGGGCACGGGACGTGACGTAAGAAACGAACGATTTACCCAAAAAAAATTTACTTCGAGCGCGAGGAAAAGACGGCTTTCCGGAAACTCTCCACCGCAGGAAGAGCCGCGGACGGTGCCAGCAGCACCACGCGAGACCGAACGTAAACCTTCTCCATTTCTCCAGAGGATCGATCTGTCTGCCTTTTGTCTCGCCCGCACTTCGCGGACGGATCTCAAATGAAGAAATTCCACTCGAGGGGCGGAAGTTTCCCTTTCTCTCTTCCTAACCCGACAGAGGCCGTGCCCCTTCCATACCCTCCCGGCGTTAAGGGTTCCTTTGGTTAACATCTCTTCCTTCGAACGCCTCACTCTCTTCTGGACCTTCCGCTCATTTAACGTGCACCGAGGGTAAGGAGAGGAACGGTCCGACGAAAATTCCAGCGAGAGACGGCCAAAATCCGGCTTTCCCAAACGAAAAACGCGCAGGAACTTTTTCCACAAAGAGAAATGTTTTCGGACACAAAACGGAACGATGCAAACGACTGGAACAAAGAAATACCTGGAACAGATTTATGCATTACTCCACAGTAAATGAACCAGCTGAGCGGAAAGCGTGAAAAATACATTCACAGATAAATGATGATGGACTTTATTCCTTAAGCATGGCAGAGTGTGTGTACCTTAATATGTGAGCCCGACTGTACACAATTATATTTGGTTTCCATTTGAAACTCCTCATTAACTCACGGAGCCTCACATTTGCCGGCCGCGTCGTGGCCGCGACGGACTCACATTTACCTTACGGCTCAAACGCGCTCGCCGTCCGTCGCTTTGCGGGGATCCTTCGCGTCAGAAATGCGTGCGGAAGACCCGGTTCGAGCGGAAGTGCATCCCGGAGCCGTGGAGAGACGGACGTGCCCATTATCGTGATGCATGGAAATGACGAAATATTCTGCCTTTATCGAGTTTAAAAAGTAAATAAATGGCAACAAATCGAACAAAAGCGAGGAACCCATCCCGACACGAATAATCTCGTTTTTCCATTATCGTGGCATTCACGATCGTTCGCCCGAAGCGAGGAGCAACATCGGGGGAAACGGAAGACCGTGAATGTATGGAAAAATGGTGACTGACAACTTTGCCCAGTGAAAAGGTATTTTTTTTTTTTTTTTTTTTTTTTGTGGCGTACTTTGTGAAAATGGAAATAAAAGTCATTCACGAGGTCCATTAGCAGAGATCGCTACCTGCCACGGGTGGCGATGTCTTGGATCGCTGTCATCGTGTTATCAACCCCATTTCGGGGACAGCGTCCGCCGTCTCGTCTGTCAACCAATTAACCTATATGGATGAGGCTCGACCGAAACGCGTGCAAGTCGAGGCGGGTTTCGAGAAACTTCGCTTGACCCGCGACATTTCGAATTTTTTCGTAAACGCCTCGGGAGTGAATCGGTTTGGGTGACCGTGGGGAGTCCCATCCACGCCGCTGAGGAGGATTTTCGAGCCGCGGTGCTGCAGCTTGGGGCGTGCCAACCTCTGCGGACCCCACCGCGCCAGGCTCGATAAATCAAGGAGCTAAAACCCCGATTTTCTCCCCGCTTTTGGCAAACTGCGCCACGCAGCAGGAAAATTAATTTCGCCTCTTGTAAATCACTTCTCGAATGATTTGCCCAAATTGGTTTCATTTCTCGGTCTCGGGCTCCCAGCTGCACCTTTTCCGTTTTTGTTTTCCGTTTTTTTTAAACGCCGTTTTGTCGGACCGATCGAGCGCGTGAAACGCTTTTGAGCAATTTGAAAAGGAAACGAGAGACGAGCGCCGAGAAGTGAGGAATTAAATGGTTTGAAAAGACGAGGAACCGCCGGACGGGAATAATTCAAGTGCGGAAAGGTGCGAAGAACAAACGCCGTGGCAAAATAAACCCATGCAAGTGTTATGAGAGGCGGAGACGCAAAAGGGGCGCGAGGAAGGGCGACAGCGCGAGCGGAATTGGAAGTCGGGCATTAACAATGGGTCGCTGGAAAAGTCGGTGGCCCGACGCGTGCGGTGTCCGGCAGAAAGGTCAGAATTTCTTCTTGCTCGCGTCGAAGCTCGTTTCCGACGCGGGCGGATCGTCGAAATCGCCGCCGGACTCTGTCACGGTCTGGGGCGCCCGGAGAACCATCCGCCCGTCGCGGGTCCCCGTCTCGGTGCGAGGGAAAATCCGGAAAACGCAGCGATCCACGCTGTCGCCGCGGAATTTCGGAGAGTACTCTCCTCGGGGGCGCCGCAAAAGCAACGCTCCCGTCGCCGTTTGGCGCTTGCGGCTTCGTTGCTTTGACCGAAGCGTTGACGGATCGGTCGTGCAGAAGCCGCCGTGGATATCTACACCGAGATCTCTCTCCATACGCTTGAAGGATGATGACAAATCTCTTCGCTGGGACAAAGCAAATATAAAAATATATATTATCTTTCTTTCACGGCGACGCACAGCGGCTTCTGCGTGGGGACAAATGATAATCCGGATGGCTGAAATTAACAGTTTTGTCAAATTATTAAAAAAAAAAAAATTTGTTGTACTTTTAACAAATCGCACCGAACGGTGAAGAAAACAAGATTAATATTCGGTTAATTGTGAAGAAAAATCCTCGCTATTATCGCATGCGGATGCAGCAAAGGGATATCCCGGGAATAAGGAAATAAAACCTGAGCTGTTCTTTGGAGTACCTCGTTGCGAAAGGCGCGGGCTTTCATAAAAGCTCCGACTCTGAAAGAAAAGGAGAGTTGGCAGAACCGACAGCAGCAAATCTAGCGCAGCAACAGTTCGCAAATCATATCGAGCCGGTACATCCTGCGCTAACATCGATTCAAATTTACGTTTTCTCCGCAGAATCGAAATCCCCGAACACGGGAGAAAATTCCGGCCCTTTGACATGTGGAGTACACAGTAAGGGAACCTGACACATTTTTAATATACGAACCGGATGGCGTGGTCCACGGCATTTTTCGTCATTTCCTCTGTTACACCGAGCAACTTCCTCATGAATGACGTCGCTCTTCGATGTGAGATCCGTCACCGAGGAATATCCAAACAAGGAGTCGGTATAGACAATTGATACTTTCCTCTTCGATCAGGAGCGAATCAAGGCTTTCAAAGTTCCGATTGTCAGTCGCCCAGGAACCGGGGGTGAAGCATGCCGAGATCGAGTCGGACGCAGTGGGGCTTCCGGTAGAAATCCGGAAGCGCTTTTCAATTTTTCCCCTTTCTTCGCATTTTCCGTTTTCGCTTCCTTTTGCGATCCGAAGAAACAAGTCGATTTCCTCTTCGTCTGCTTCAAAGCCTCGTTAAAGAAGAAGCACCCGGAACGTCGAGAAAAAGAAACTGCCGGCAAACGGAAACTGGAATCTTTTAGAGCAGGTAGTGCAGCATCCTCGCCAAAGCACGTTCGAAATCAAGGCTTCAGGGCTCTGCCGAAGTTAATCAGCCGGTCGATGGTTGAAAAGCAATCGGTGGACCTGCACGAGAAATGATTTTCCGCGACGACAGCAGCAGACCGTCTTCATTGCAGCTCCCATCCGGTGTGGTGGGTCCGACTCGATCTCGCCCCGGGGTGAGAAATGCCGGTTACAGGGAAGGCGCATCGTCCGTTGTCGGCGCTCCGCCGTAAATCGCTGACTACCGGCGAATGCCGCGGTCGCTTCGTTGAGGAACGCCGGAAATCTATCCCAGGAGTGTTCTCGGTCAGCAGCACCCGCAGCTGTCCTTCGCCTGCGGCTCCGCCGAGTGCCAAAATGCTGTCGCATGAAACGCACCATCCCGGTTCGTGATAAGCGAGGTCGATTATTCCCGACTCGCGGATGACCCCCGATTCCTGGGTTTCCGCTCTTCCGGTTCCGGTGCCTAAAGCGAGAAATTCTCTCGTTTGGGCCTCGCGAAAAAAGAGCAAACATTTGCGGGACACAATTCCTGCTGTTGGCAGATTTCGGCGATTTTCTTCCTGGATGGGTCGCCAATTCGGAGAGCCGCCCGATAATTTGCTGCCAAGAGAGAGACCTGGTGCTCTGGTGCTCTGCAAGCATTTTCGACACCTCCACCGCCTTAAAGCTCAGGGGCAGCACCTTCGCGGATAAGATGCTCGCAAAACTTTGAATTTGTGAACGACGGCACAGTGCTCCGTTTCGGGTTTTGCTTTCCGACATTTTTCGGGATTCGGACGGAAGGCAGCGTTCCGCCGACGACGACGACGGGGACGGCGTCGGAAAAAAAAAAAAAGTCAGCGCAAAGACGAGAGAATGCTGGACGTGGATTTCCTCCCCACGTTCGGCCGAGTGACGGACTTCCACT